>JAVYIG010015056.1:0-38128 GCA_035222895.1 Strongylocentrotus droebachiensis | reverse complement strand
ATCCAAACTACCGCAAAGGCACCCGAAGAGACTCCATTCTCTTCCGTTAGCTCCGAGACCATGTTTGAAGTGCTTGTACGACTGATAGAAGTCATCCAAACTCCCGCAGAGGTACTTCCCTCCTTTATGCGCAAAAATGCTCAAATTCTACCCCTAGAAGAGAGAGCATATTGTCGATCTTGTTCAAATCATATCATATCATATTTAATACATTTGAACAGGTTTTTTTACTTTTGATTTAAAAGTTTGAAAATAAGATCACCCCAATTTCAGTTGGTTGATGTTCATTCGTAATGCTTTTGCAAGCATGCCATTCGTTTTTTTAAAAATCAATTTGGTCTTCCTCACACACATTGAGCACGAATCGATACTTGTTAAAATCACAAATAGGGTTTTGGGTTTTACTCAATTTACGATAGTGGAAGGAAAGGATCGTTATAGCAAAAGAAGGCCAGTTTTCTTATATTCAGTAACGAGCCACTAGAATTACGATCAGTTTGACTTCTAATCTCTCTCTCTCTCTCTCTCTTTCTCTCTCTCTCTCTCTCTCTCTTTCTCTCTCTCTCTCTCTCTTTCTCTCCTTTTCCCTCTTTCTCTCTCTTTCGATTTATTTTCTCTCTCTATCTCTCTCTCTATCTTTCTTCTTACATCCAGGTCGAGAACCATAGCGGATTGGGATCGGCAGGTGGAAATGGAAATATCACGTATGAGAATGTACCCTACACCACCAGAAAACAGCTAATCCATGTTGACTCATCAGGTGGACACACAAGGATATCCACAGCATGATTTCATGTGTATATCCCTAATGTTGAAACAAAAGAAAATACAGATAAACACGATCGCAAATACTTGCGAAGCAATTTCAATAGCCTTGTCCCTCACCTGTTTGCATACCATGACTTTGGCGCAGATGGTTTGGTGTGACTCAAAGGTGACCTTAAGTTCTGGTATGGTTTGGTGCGACTCAAGGGTGACCTTGAGTTCTGGTATAGTTTGTTGCAACTCAAAGGTGACCTTGAGTTCTGGTATGGTTTTGGTGCGGCATAAAGGTGACCTTGAGTTCTGGTATAGTTTGGTGCAACTCAAAGATGACCATGAGTTCTGGTATGGTTTGGTGCGACGCAAAGATGACCTTGAGTTCTGGTATGGTTTGGTGTGACTCAAGGGTGACCTTGAGTTCTGGCGATGTAATTTTTCAAGAAAGACTATATCTTAAAGATGAAGTTGATTTCTGGTCATGCGATTGCATTGTGAAAGAAACGTTTAGGAATCGATCAGAAAAGGTTGATAAGTATTGGTATGTACTGCAGGTTCTGGAATCATCAAAATAATAAGAAATTTGCCCCAGTCTTGGTAAAGTTACAAGCATTGTACACAGAAAGATGTATATGGGACTACACCAGCATGTGGCGTCAAAATTTGTCCCAATTTTAATGATGTTACATGCCATATTTAGAATATTAAGGCATTTGAAGAGCCATGCTTTTCAGTGAACATGTTTTATCTGATGTTCTTCCACACTTGTATAATGCAATGGCAACGCTCACAAATTATTTTTCACCTCTTCCCAGAACTCAAATTTCTCTTAAGATATTATTAGTTATGAAGTGTTTATCATGAGATAAATATATGGTTTACATTTAGCAAAATGTGCCATTCAACAACAAAAACAAAAAAACTTGCTTGAATTTCATTTGCACTGAAACCGTATTGCTCAACACACAGTCTGGACGACTTACTCGATTTCTCTTTTTTTCTGATCTAGCTTTGTTCACTCAGCTGTTGTACATTTCTTTCAACATCTACTTGAAAGATATCACTTATAAACTTTAATATGAGCATTCAGAGAAAGTTTAGTTTGAATCCGAAATCTTATTTTCTTTCATTAAAAGAACTCAAGAATACCTAGAAGCTTAATTAGTTTTTCACTTTCAAATTGATGTAGACCATTAGTATGAACTTCTTACAAGTGTTGGATATATGATGATGATGATTCACAGCATTTGTATGGCGCAATATATATGTTTAAAAAACATTCAAAGGCGCGAGCTCCTCCAATAAAGTTAGCATTTAAATGTCTGAAGGAAGATGTGAGTCTTGAGCGAAGCTTTGAAGTGGTTCAGGTTGTCAATTTTACGAAGAAATGATGGGAGGGATTTCCACAGGCGAGGAGCTATAGAGGAAAATGCCCGGTCTCCATATCCCTTGAGATGAGTAATGGGCATCTGGAGAACTAAGGCCAGATTAGTAAAGACCAGGGCAAAAATGACGCCGCTCAATTAAGATGACACATATCCTGGGGTCTAACCAGGAACTGCCTCAAATGTGAGCAGCAGGACCTTCAATTCAATTCTGCTCTTGACAGGAGCCAATGCAGCTCAGCCAGGAGTCCAGGACAGGAGAGATGTGATCATGCTTCCTCAGCCCAGTAAGCAAACGTTCTGCTGCATTCTGTACTGCTTGAAGTCTGTTCAAGGTTGCAGAAGGGAGGCCAGCTAAAAGACTGTTACAGAAATCAAGTCTAGAGGAAATACGTGATGGATGAGGCTTTCTGCTGCCGCCCTCGTAAGTAATGGTCTAATAGCTGCAATGTTACTGTTGTAGTACGTGTTACTGATGTTACTAGGGACTTTTAGATTTGCACAACGACAACGTGGATTGCTACGATCGACGTCCTTTTAATGCACTGCCTTGAAAGGACGTCACACGTTTCAGTCCACGCAAATCTAAAAGTCCCTACTATACTGAAGCAAGGACTTCATTGAGTTATAAAATGTAGTTGAGGGCCCTGTCTTATAAAAAGTTGTGATTCATCCAAATCAATCCCAAGTTTGCAGTCTACTATCTCTTATGTAAATACATGTAGGCTAGTTGCGATATCAATCGCAAAAAAGTTGTGACTATAAAACTGTTTATAAGACGGGGCCCTGGATACATCATCAAACTGTATAAATAGTCATTAATTTACATTCATATCATATTACTTAAGATGACTATTTCATGCTGTTTCGAGATCAAATCCAAAAAAAGTGCATGTTATAATATCTTATGTTTAATATGTAACGACTAAGCTTAGAAAACAGGAGTACTCAGTTTTTTTAATCTGGAATCAATACATAAATGTCTTCTTAAAAAGTAGAAAAATAATTCAAAACAAAGCAAAATAACAACAACAACCAAAAATATGAAACACCTAATATTAATATCTGAGGCAGATAAACATTCTATTTCTATTGATGGTTATAATGTAAAGCATTTAGAAACGTAGTAGTAAGCGCTATATACAAATGTGACTATTATCACCGTACATGTATGTTTATAAGACCCTGAATAACAGTTTACACTGCACCCATAGACAAGGGTATGTACAGGGTATGTACAGCATACATACTCTACACAAACATTTGCAAGGTACGTGATTATGAATATACAAACAATAAACAAACAATGTTACATTCCCAACTCTAAAAAGAAATAAATAACAACACTCCATGACTGGGCTCTCCTTAAAAAACAAATTTGGA
This sequence comes from Strongylocentrotus droebachiensis, assembly GCA_035222895.1. NCBI lineage: Eukaryota > Metazoa > Echinodermata > Echinoidea > Camarodonta > Strongylocentrotidae > Strongylocentrotus > Strongylocentrotus droebachiensis. Next base: position 34,601 of record JAVYIG010015056.1, on the reverse strand, counting down.
TAACATCACAATAACTGATTTTATATTCCACTTACAAAGAATCTTGCGCTATGCGATTGGTCGAAAGTAAATCACGTGATGAAGGATAGTTCGCCCATCATTGATGGGAGAAGAAAAATTCGTTGCACCGTGTAGATAGAAGTACTATCTACACAGTGCAACGCACTTTCTTATACGTTGCGTATAGGTACGTACGTACGTAAATACTGCATCCAATGTACGTATCGTACACCGTTTGCTAGCTGTTCATTGATGATTTGTTGCTCTAAAATGACGAAAGAAGTGAAATGTTTCCGATGTGGACTATAAAGCAAATAGTCACCTTTTTGGTTTCAGGCGATGACAAACTATCACTTCCTCGGCGATCTGAATATGCTATCTTTCCTCAGCTTCGCTTCGCTACATCCATATCGCCTCGGAAGTGATAGTTTGTCCCATCACCTTAACCAACGGTAATTATTTGCCTAATAAAAATAAAACATACACATCATTTCTGATGAAGAAATTTCTTACTTTATTATCATTTGATTTTGTTTTTGTTTAAGGCGCCACCATGAGGCAAAGAATAAACAGTATTTCTTTAAACTTATTATGAAACCAATCTTTTTCCCTTTTTCCTTTGGTACATTCTTAATATCATTCGCATTTATTCGCCCTACGACGACGTTACTTAACGTTTGTCCAACGAAATGCTAGTCCGGCTTCTTTTTTTCCGGCAGACAATTTTAATGACAGATTCACTTTCATCAAGCATTTTAACTCAATAAATTAAACCATTTTTTTCTTCATTTTTATCAAAAATTTACACGATCGTAAGGACTTACAAAAAATCAACCCAAGGCCGTTGGAAGGGGAAGTCCCCCGCCCCCCCCCCCCCCCCCCCCCCACTCAGGGGTCGGAATGACCGCATGCGTGTTGCCAAAATGTCCGGTAAAGGGGTACTTTTCGTGCGACAAAGTCCGGCCCGAGAATTGTAAAAAAAGGGGTGTATTTGACTTTTCACCCGGAGATTTCTTTAAAAAGGGGGTGTTTTTCCTATTTTTTATCTCATCTCTTTGGACTCCTGAGAAGTTATTCCGAATTTAGGGGGGGTACATTGAGCATTTTTCCTGATTTAGGGGGGTCTCCAATGCAGGAAAAGCCCGCGAAAAGCCCGCGGAAGGGGGGTTCGGAAATGTTGGCAGTCCTCAGATAGGGGGTGCTTTCAAGAAGAGGGAACGAGCATATGCGTATCCTAAATAACACTGAGTGGGGGGGGGGGGGGGCGGGGGAAGTCCTAGTGTATTACAAATTATGCAATCCGGACGTGATTTCTGTAGAATATGGTATTGAAATCGTCCTTGAGTTGAATTCTCCTAAGTCTTTATGATCGTATTTACAAGTATATGGACTTTCATTAAACTGTAGTCCTACTGCCATGCTGCTCTCACTGATATCGAGGTTTGCCCATATGGAAACGTTGTATCATCCGCTCAATTTGACTTGCGTGAATAGAACAAAATTTGGCCTAAGCATTTTTGCATGAATGTGAAGTTTTCTATTTTAAAACGTGCCTTTCTTTCCAGCATTGGGTGCCCGGGAGTTACTTGGGTAGCCTTTCAAAAATATAATATAACCAAATATTATGAACTTTCTCTGTACTTTTGTCGGAAAAAACATGTTAATCCGGCACAATGTCGTGTCTTTTTGCGTTGGAGAAGAGCAAAGTAGCGAGTTTCAACTGCACTTCGGCCGCTCTCGCAAGCCCTCGGGATCGTTCCATTGTGGTCAGGCGGCTTTGGGGTGAGCGGCTAATAAATATACCTATCGTTAGCTTTCTTCTGGTATTAAACTTGTTTTGGTTGGTTGTATATTGTTGTCGGACTTTACCCATTCACATAATGGATCTACCTGTCCGATGAAGCCGCCCGTGACCCCTGCACTCAATACTGTGTGGGAGTTAGTTTTTTGGTCAACTTCTTTTATATGAGACAAATCCAAGCAAACGTTTCCATATTATGTAGCTGTGTCAGACTTGACAAGCACTATATGCAACCAAAGGCTATGTTCACCCGGTCGAGGTAAACCGAGGAGATTTACCGCGACATATACGAAAGCTAGAAAGGCATAAACTGCCATGTCTGAGTATATGTGGTATACACCTATAGCCCGTCTGGCTATCAACAGAACTTGGGGATTTCCCCCTTGAATTTTTTTGTATAGGTTCTCGGAAGAGCCCACGGATGTTGTTTTATAGCCTGATTTATCTGGCAGGGGAATGTTAAAAATACTTTTGCATGAGAAATTCAAAACTGAAAATGTCTTCCTGTGCGTTTCACTGTTTCAGGACAAATACCCCCTGGAAACCCCGAGGACAACAAATAAAATAGTTTGTAATCAATACACTAGACATGATTTAAAGTACTGTATGCGTGCACCTCGCCGCCGAATATCAATATAAATGATATATTCGGTCATGACCTAGTTTGATACACTAATAATTACGAGGGTATTCGGGCCACTTGTTGCCATTATTTATCATGTTTCTAGATGTAATGAGTGTGGTAAAGTTTCGAAATAAAAGATATAATATAATATATTCGGGCGCCTTGCTGTCAGGATTATGGTCAGCGAACGAGGAAGAAAGACAATTTATTTTCTTTAACATTTTATTTTCTCATGTAATTACATACTCTAACCGCTTCTGGTATTTGTTTTTCACAAAATCAACGTTTTCCGCTGCTCAGTTACAAAATCAACTGAGATGAATGTACCAGAGAGCGGATATTTATTATCTTTTGACATGACATCGTAGATATTATTTGAAGGCAATTTCTGTTTCAAAATAAATTACAGTACAAGAAAACAAATTTTACTTCAGCATGACAACAGAAATATAATGTGTAGAAAACCTTAATTTTGGATCATGGATGAGGGTCCATTATACATATAATGACATACACGATCAGCTGATTAGAAAAGTTACAGAAGATGCATAAATTAAATCTTACATCCTAATTTCATTGTCGGGCCTTTGTTGGGGAGATAGACTAAAACTCGCAAATAAGCACAGTCCGTCATTGGATGTTAGTTTCTTTTAAAACTTAACAATCATTGTTTATGAAAGCTTTCACTTTATAATGTATAAGTTTCATCAGCTGTTGTTGAATCTTGCGCCCCATAATGTGATACATTCGGATAAAATAGAAAAGGGGCGGCGCTCGGGGGGGGGGAGCAAGGGGGCATAGTGCCCCCACTTTTTTAAGTTTCCCCCAAATGCCCCCTTTTAAGTGGGAAAAGACAATATATTTTTGTCACACCCCCACCCCCGACCCGTCTCCCCTGAAACAACAGAATTCTCAGAGCCTTCCTAATATTATGTGCTTCGTAATCTAAAGCGACTGAGGGCATTTCCCCCTCCAATTTCTCAAAAAGCTCGCCCGCTACGCTCATTTGCATTTTAGTTTATATAAAAATGTAATTTTGTAAGGGTCTTATTCATTCTTTCGTTAAGAGATTATACGTATTAAAAACGAGAGCATGACGGTTTTTTTCTATCAATAAGAACTAATCGGTCGCAATGCGACCTCATAAATCTAAAATGTATCTTCAGACCATCACACACACAACTGCAAAATATGATGCTCACTCAGTATCTTGGACCACGTAAAGAGAAAATTTTGAAGATCATATCTGATAATATATCAATAGCAAAATTGTATTTCCTTTAATTTGAGGTAAAACTTCGTAGGTGCCCCTCCCCCCCCCCCCCAGAAAGTGCCCTTTTTTGTTGGTGCCCCGGCCCTCTTTGAAAGACGTGCCGCCGCCCCGATTAACTCTGTGCATTTACAAAGGTTCAACATTTGAAAGAAATCTTAACTGTCGGTTGCTTACTATACAAGATATCCCCCGAGTTTTCGTTACTTTGCGCTCCATTCGGGACAAAATGAAAAGAAGGCCCAAATCGCTTATGGTTCAAAATTTAACAAAAATATACACTTCGATTTCAGATTTTTGCCTTAGGTAGAATGCATTTTTTTTAAAGGCGTAATCCTGCCGTTAGTCCGCTTTGCTCGCTCGCTTGTAAGTTACGTATAGATAACTTTTGGAAGGGGGAGGGGGGCAATTTCATTGTTTGACCCGGGCACCATAATCTCTAGATCAGTAGATGACCCTCGGTCTCGCGAAGCCTCTAATAACTTCCCAGAACCCGTGAGACCGACATTATCTGTCACGTGGACTGTAACCATTCACTTTAACCAGGAAGCCACAACCATGAAAACTCCCTGCTTAAACAAAACCAACATCTTAAATTAACATTCTACATAATCTTCAAACTTTCATTTTTCTTTCTTTGAACTTTCAAGGCTATTTTCGTAAACATCTATAGTTTATTCGAGGATAGTTTCCTTTTAAAAAGAGAAAGAGAGGAAATAGAGAGACAACAGGCGCTCATTGGCTGAAGGTATAGGGCCTATGCATAATTGTATCGAGTCGCTCCAGTTTGTAATCGGTGATTGTTTCCCCGTGAAAAACATGACAACATGCTTTAACAAAACCAACAGCTTAAATCAAAAAGTTTGTTAACATGCATTCTTCAAACTTTCATTTTTCCTTCTTTGTACTTTCAAGGCTATAATTTCCGTAAACATCATAGTTATTCGAGGATGGTTTCGGTTTTAAAGCAGATAGAGAGAAAGAAAGGAGGGAGTGAGAGAGAGAGAGAGAGAGAGCAGGTGCTCATTGGCTGAATGTAGGGCTTATATATAATTATAGTAAGTTGCTCCAGTTCGTAATCGGTGATTGTTTCTGCTCTACAAATGTTCTCCTGAATGGGGTTTGTCGTGATCATGGAATGGAAGAAGATCTCTTTGAGCTTTGCAGGTGTCCTTTTTGTTTTGGCGAGTCCTGCTTCTGGCTTCCCTGGTAAGAAACATTCTAGGCCTAGAATTCCTTTTAAGGGATTCGTTTATATCAACTCATGATGGTAATTATGAGCAAACTTAAGCCTCCGGGTGAGAGTAACCAGGTATGTTTATGCCTAGGTCACATTTGCCGCGGCGGCCGTGCGGTACGGCCAATAGCAATAATTTTGAATTTGTGGAGACAGAAAATCTGTCCTTTGAAGTGATGACGCATGGTCGCCTTATAGGGCGTCGCGGCGGTCGTAGCTTTTTAACAAATACTAAGGCAGTTAGGCAGACACAAGGTAGCCGCAAGGTGGCCGAAGGGGACCAAACGGCGACCGTGCGACCAGACTAATGCTACAGCTTCACCCGTGGAGTATATAAAACGCAAGGCTACCGTACGATATATTAATATCACGAATATCTAACGCCAGGAGGCAAAGATAACGTTGCGCAAAACTACCGTTTTAACTATACAGTGCGTATCAATTAAAAGTGTACTCTAGTAGCTCCTTATTGAAAAGTCGTAACCATATTATAATGAATAGTAATTCATTTTCTGTCGAATTATACCGTATTCATAATAGTTTGCATATATGAGCACAAGGGTCTATAAAGAGTGTTGTCAAAAACGCCTTGTTCCAAGATAGGGACCAATGTAGGACAGGCCATATGCATGTGCTTCTTTGGTCTTAAATCCTTTTAAAAGTTAAATTGTGCCTCGTATTTCAGTGCTTCATTGTTTAAAATGAAGCAATGTAACTAGACTTTCACAAAACCTTGTTTCAATCAACAGGATTACCTTTAATTATTTTAAACAGCCTACTAACTTCTTGTCTTATGATAAGTTCTTTCTGCTCACTGTCTTGTCCACGGTGACAGAGCACATGCATGCACGCGTAAGGAAAAGGTGTTTATCTCGGATAGCGATCGAAAACTCCAAGGTTACTATTAAAACACAAATGCAAGAAAGAACATTTACGATGATAAATATTTTAAAAAAAAGTGACAACAGACTTTCATTTAAAAAAAGTATACACTCTAAAAATTCAAGTGCTAATTTTAGCACCTCAAGATTTGGAGGCAGCACCTGTAAGGGCACGCATAGGGACTGCCCAAATTGTGCTAAAGTAGCACTTGTGCACGTGCTATAATTCAACACCAGTACAAGTGCTACTTTTATAAACACTTAAAGTGTAAGCCTTTTTACACTTCTGGTGCTATTAGATGCATGCAGCTCGCAAAAAGCACACTTCTAGTGCATTAAATAACCCCCTTTAGAGCCCCCAAAACGGCATTACTAGTGCTCACACGTTTGCACCTAATATAGTGCAAAAGAACACACACGAACAGCATGCACAAAATCACACCTGTAATGCTGAAAACTCACCCTTTACTTCTGTTAAACAGACCTAACATTATTTTCAGCCTACTTTAAGCACCTAAAACATACCCCTCAAGACGCCACAGTTTTTACTGTTACATTGGGATTGCACATTTCTATACATCCCTGATTAACCTCCATTTTGTATCACTAAATCAGAAGGTTACAAGGGTTGCGAATCAGTGAAGTCAAGATTGTTCACCATAACGAAGAGAATGCCATAAATTTTGCTTGTAATAAGCATTTCTTTGAGTTTGAGTTGATGTTAACGATTTTTTTTTCTTCGACTGCCTAATATTCAATGTAAATAAAGAAGCAATTGTTTTGAAATGAGTTAATGCACAATTAATGACTTTTGACCCGCATTCATTGCTTCTACCCAAACTTGGTATACAGGAGGATTTCGACACTACCTTATGAAAAGCCTGCTGTTCAGTCATACTTGGCAGCACAATTATGAAAATGGTATCATTAAATAGGGTATTAGTTCTTTTTTACAATAACATATGATTAAAGGTCACACACGTTATAACTTTTTAATTAGAAGCTACTAAAGTTGGGTACACATTTTGTGACAAGCACTGTAGTATGCATGTTAAGCCGGCGCACACTACACGATCTGACTACAATCCGATTTTTGAAGAATTTGTGATAGCAATTTATATGAACATTTAAACATCTAAAATCTTAATGACCAAGGATCATTTGATTGAAAACATTTTAATTTCAAGATATTTCATGCTCCCTTGGTGTGGGAAAGTTAAATCGGCTCCGAATCGTTGTGGTCTAGTGGATAATTCACCCGACTGCAGATCACAAATTCCGGTTGTTAATATTGAATTAAATATTATGAATATTCAGAACCTAAATCAGAAGGATAATGGTTGTTTAGATTTCCATATACCGCCCTTAATGACAATCGGATCGCACGATAATCGGGAAGTGTGCGCTTGTCTTAAAGGACGAGGCGTCATTCTGATGGCATTAATACCTGCCCTAATCACTCCTGTATAGGAAGACAAATATCCCATAGGCCAGTAATTCAATGCAATCTTTACACTGTGCATTACACATTCACTTTGAAGGACCGTGTACGGTCGTTTGTTGACGCAGCCCTACGTCATCAATGACGCATTGTGCATGTGCAACATTCGTTGGGCCACATAAAATTGATTCTTAGTTTCTCTTCCGGAATGATTGAAAATAAAGAAGGATTCTAGTTTATTTTATATTTGTATGTACATACAAAGCCATTTTTTGTAATTTTTTAAAGAAAAAAACACATAATGCACAATACAGAGGCAGGTGCACGTAGTTGCTTATTATTGTGGAAACCCGTTGCCTAGATGTCCTATGATTGTCATTTATTTCAATTTTAAAAAAGGAAAAAAAGAGACTTGCCGAAATTTAATATGACCTTATCATAAATCATTAGGCCTATCCTTGCTCTAACGTTATCAGTTCACAGATGATGGAGTGATTGGAGTGATCGGAGCGAATGGCCCGACTTTGTCCAAACATTCCGAAAGGAATTAGCTGCTGCTAGGTCCGGAGTTGGACCAACAGAACCGGTAGATAGAAACTTTCATTTATTTTCATTTATTTATTTCACTCTCTTTTAAAAAACATCAAAGGTATATACATGTTTGTTCATTATAAGCATAAGATAAAAGGAAGTGGGGAATCATTAAAGCCCATATTGGCTTGATGAGAAGGATCCCCAACTCGTTTTTTGTTGTTGTAGTATTTATTAATAGTATTAATGGACAGAGTCAGCAATGAACAAGCAACTGGAAAAAGTGAATGAATAAAGGAACGAGAGGGGAAAAATCTGGAGACGGGGAAAAAACTTGATGGGAAACATCTTATTTAATGCCTAGCTCATTAAGATTATACGCGGCAAAACCGCGGTGGATATTCAATGATGACGTGAAGCGTAACCGCTTCACAATTCTGTATCTTAAAATAGCATTGACATTTCTCATCTTACCCTTGCAAGGGCATTCAAGAAAATAAACAGTTATTATGTACAATAAAATAAAATTTAAATGAACAGTCAGACAGTACAATATTTACGTTCGAATTCTATTGGCTAACATAATTTTTTTTTTTTTTTAAAGACAACGATCTAAACTAAAGTGGAATAGTAGGTATAAACATGAAAATGAATCAGAAAGGGTAAAGTAAGCGATTACACACATGCAACTGCGGACACTTTTTTTTTTTTGGGGGGGGTCTCGAAATTTGAATATTTGACATTTGTCTTCGTTGGGGGAGGGGGGGGGTAAGGTTACCTTTTTTTAGGTTAGCCGTGGGCATATTTTTTTTTTTTTTTTTTTTTTTATAATTAAAAAAAACAAAAACAAAAAAACAAAAAAACAAAGGGGGTGTTTTAGGTGTTTTTTTTTAGGGGGGTTTACACACATAAAAATACCAAAGGGGGGGTATAACCCCCGAACCCCCCCCCCCCCCCCCCCCCCCCTGCGTACGCCCCTGTTAACAGGTCTAAACGAGTGGAAGTAACGATTCATTCATTGTAATATTCCTCGTACACTTTATCTTCCGCTGTGCTTTCACAACAGATCCATGAAGTTAGTCCTTCTTCGAGTTCCCTCGAACCACACGCTGGACAGAGCTTCTCTTCCGTTGGCTCCGTCTCCATGTTTGAATCTCACGTACGACCGATAGACGACATCCAAACTACCACAAAGGCACCCGAAGAAACCTCATTCTCTTCCGTTGACTCCATGTCCACGTTTGAATCTCACGTACAACCGATAGAAGTCATCCAAACTACCACAAAGGCACCCGAAGAGACCTCATTCTCTTCCGTTGACTCCATGTCCACGTTTGAATCTCACGTACGACCGATAGAAGTCATCTAAACTACCGCAAAGGCACCCGAAGAGACCTCATTCTCTTCCGTTGACTCCATGTCCACGTTTGAATCTCACGTACAACCGATATAAGTCATCCAAACTACCGCAAAGGCACCCGAAGAGACCTCATTCTCTTCCGTTGACTCCATGTCCACGTTTGAATCTCACGTACGACCAATAGACGTCATCCAAACTACCGCAAAGGCATCCGAAGAGACCTCATTCTCTTCCGTTGACTCCATGTCCACGTTTGAACCTCACGTACGACCGATAGAAGTCATCCAAACTACCGCAAAGGCACCCGAAGAGACCTCATTCTCTTCCGTTGACTCCATGTCCACGTTTGAATCTCACGTACAACAGATAGAAGTCATCCAAACTACCGCAAAGGCACCCGAAGAGACCTCATTCTCTTCCGTTGACTCCATGTCCACGTTTGAATCTCACGTACAACCGATAGGAGTCATCCAAACTACCGCAAAGGCACCCGAAGAGACCTCATTCTCTTCCGTTGACTCCATGTCCACGTTTGAATCTCACGTACAACCGATAGAAGTCATCCAAACTACCGCAAAGGCACCCGAAGAGACCTCATTCTCTTCCGTTGACTCCATGTCCACCTTTGAATCTCACGTACGACCAATAGACGTCATCCAAACTACCGCAAAGGCATCCGAAGAGACCTCATTATCTTCCGTAAGCTCCGTGTCCTCGTTTTAATCTCAAGTATGCCCGATAGACGTCATCCAAACTCCAGTAAATGCACCCAAAGAGACCCCATTCTCTTCCGTTAGCTCCGTGTCCACGTTTGAATCTCACGTACGACCGATAGACGTCATCCAAACTACCGCAAAGGCACCCGAAGAGACCTCATTCTCTTCCGTTGACTCCATGTCCACGTTTGAATCCACGTACAACCGATAGAAGTCATCCAAACTACCGCAAAGGCAACCGAAGAGACCTCATTCTCTTCCGTTGACTCCATGTCCACGTTTGAATCCACGTACAACCGATAGAAGTCATCCAAACTACCGCAAAGGCAACCGAAGTGACCTCATTCTCTTCCGTTGACTCCATGTCCACGTTTGAATCTCACGTACGACCAATAGAAGTCATCCAAACTACCGCAAAGGCACCCGAAGAGACCTCATTCTCTTCCGTTGACTCCATGTCCACGTTTGTATCTAACGTACAACAGATAGAAGTCATCCAAACTACCGCAAATGCACCCAAAGAGACTCCATTCTCTTCCGTTGACTCCATGTCCACGTTTGAATCTCACGTACGACCAATAGAAGTCATCCAAACTACCGCAAAGGCACCCGAAGAGACCTCATTCTCTTCCGTTGACTCCATGTCCACGTTTGAATCTCACGTACAACAGATAGAAGTCATCCAAACTCCAGTAAATGCACCCAAAGAGACCCCATTCTCTTCCGTTAGCTCCGTGTCCATGTTTGAATCTCACGTATGACCGATAGACGTCATCCAAACTACCGCAAAGGCACCTGAAGAGACCTCATTCTCTTCCGTTGACTCCGTGTCCTCGTTTGAATCTCACGTACGACCAATAGACGTCATCCAAACTCCAGTAAATGCACCCGAAGAGACCTCATTCTCTTCTGTTGGCTCCGTGTCCTCGTTTGAATCTCACGTACGACCGATAGAAGTCATCCAAACTCCAGTAAAGGCACCCGAAGAGAGCCCATTCTCTTTCGTAGAATCTAGCTCGTTTGAACCTCAAGTACGACCGATACACGTCATCCAAACTACCGCAAATGCACCCGAAGAGACTCCATTGTCTTCCGTTGGCTCCGTGTCCTCGTTTGAATCTCACGTACGACCGATAGAAGTCATCCAAACTACCGCAAATGCACCCGAAGAGACCCCATTGTCTTCCGTTAGCTCCGAGACCATGTTTGAACTGCTTGCACGACTGATAGAAGTCAACCAAACTCCCGCAGAGGTACTTCCCCCCTTTATGCACAACAATGCTCAAATTCTATCTCCTAGAAGAGAGAGTATATTGTAGATAAATTAGATAAAGTAGATATTATGGTAAATAAATTTGAACAGTTTTTTAATTTTTAATTTTCTAACAAAAATGTCTGAAAATAATATCCATCCAATTTCAGTTGGTTGATGTTTATTCGTAATGCTTTTGCAAGCATGCCATTCATTTTTTTTAAAATCAATTTGGTCTCCCTTACAGACTTAAACACAAAGTAGTTTGATCATCGATACTTGTTCAAATCACAAATAGGGTTTTACTCAATTTACGATAGTGGAAGGAAACGATTGTTAGCAGAAGAAGACCAGTTTTCATATAATCAGTTACGAGCCACTAGAATTACGATTATTTTTACTTCTAATCTCTTTCTCTCTCCTTTCTCTCTCTCTCTCTCTCTCTCTCTCTCTCTCTCTCTCTCTTTCTTCTTACTTCCAGGTCGAGAATCATAGCGGATTATTGGGTTCGGCAGGTGGAAATGGAAATATCACGTATGAGAATGTACCCTACACCATCAGAAAACAGCTAATCCATGTTGACTCATCAGGAGGACACACAAGGATATCCACAGCATGATTTAAAGATACTATGTCCCTTTTGCAGCCAACATCAAATTCTGTAGAACTTTGCATACGTCTGGGGCATGTGAACAAAGTCACCAACGGCCTTCCATACCTACACCATCAGAAAACAGCTGATCCATGTTGACTCATCAGGTGGACACACAAGGATATCCACAGCATGATTTCATGTGGCTACCCCTAATCTTGAAACAAAAGAAAATACAGATAAACACGATTGCATAGATTTTCGAAGCAACTTCTATAGCCTTTTCCCTCACCTGTTGAAATGTGCCAACATTACCATGATTACAAGGGCAGTAATTTGAACATGAAAGGCAGCGTTTTCCAACGCCCATTTTTTTTAAAGCCACGGCACACTTTTTGTTGGCATATATTGTACAATTTATTGTGTACTCAACATATACAGTTGTCAGTTAACAACTAAATTATTTATACCACTTGTAAATTTGATGTTTTTGTGTTTTTGTAACTCAAGAATGAAAGGTAGGGTGGTTGAATTAGGGCTTTTGATGAATACTTTTAGATGTATTAAGCTTTAATATCGCACATTCTCAAGAGACATAAATCGGGACAAATCAATTTTCCGCACAATTAAGAAATTATAAAACTTGGTAAGGGTATGAATAATTTGGTTGTTAGCTGTACCTATATAATTTAATCATACCACACATAAAATGACATGAGATCCAGGCAAAACAAGAGAACATATACAGATTTCAATTCTCAATATATACATCATTGGTTTAATGTTGTCTTTTCATGAATGCAATAGTATACCAATGGTAGAGTTATTCATTTAAATTGCACTTTCTGTACACAGAAACAGATACATGCACTCGCACAAAATAAAATGCATTGATAAAAGAAATATGCCATAATTACCTGCGCCCTGTTTCATAAAAACATGTTTTAATAATAAAATAAGGTACAATAACTGTTATAAGCTACTGAGATCGTGGCATTTGATTGGCTGAGAGCAAATTTGTCATAGATATTTAGCATTTAGTATTGATAACAGGTTGTATGAAACAAGGCCCTGCTACATGCATTGGTTTACATTTGGGCTTTATTTTTAAGGGATACCGGTAATTAAAGTGGAACAGAAGGACAAATAATTGGTTTTGTTAGAATAACTGTAGAAAATGTGCATGTAAGTGGCATATTAATAATAATAATTCAAGGAGCCATAGGTGTTTCACAAAGATTCTAAGTCAAACTTAACTCTAAGTTGGACTTAAATATAATGGAGGGCAATTTGTAGCCTTATAATAAAATAATTTCAAAAGCAAAATTCAAGTATTTTTTTAGACTTTTCATAAATTCCACATCAAGAACATGCAATCTCCCAAGATCATAGAAAACATGAATGATTTGAATTAACATTTTATGCCTTTTAACATAATGTTTACACAATATTTTCAATGATGCTAATGGCTTTCCATAATTGTTAAGTCTAACTTAGAGATAAGTTCAACTTAGGATCTTTGTGAAACTGAAACACCCCCCAGGATACTTAGAAACATCGATAGGACATAGTTCACATCTTCTAATTTCTGTTCTTTAATTCATCAATTTCATAAATTATTTCTCAGCTAAAAAATTCAAATTAAATATCATTTTCCATTTAGTCAGTGTTCAACAATGCCTCTCCGAAATCCCAGGTTATAATAATTGCAATAAAACAGGAATTCTTGAACCTACATGTCAAAGTAGCTCATGGTGCTTACAATAAAACAATGAATATAAGAAAATACTTGTCATTCGGGGTACTGTTTATTTAAAGTCTGATGAATGTTTTCATTGATTTTGAGGGTTCAGAGGTGAATCCAGAAATGTTTTTAAAAAAAGGGTAGAGCTACCTTTTGAAATGCATGTTATAAGCCAAGCAGTGTGGTACAGTGTCAGTTCCCACAAACATGTAACACTCAAGCTGAGAAGAGAGTGCTCAGTGTTTTAATTGGAATCGATACCTCAATAGGCCTGTCTTCATCAGCTCGAGATTACCAAATATCCTGCTATTTGAAATATCCTGATTGCAAATTTTCCACGTAACTTGCGTCTTCATCAGCCCGAAGTTGCAATTAGCGGGATATTTGGTCGAGCCAACCATCCCAAGATATCTTGGGCTAGTTTGCAAAATATCCCGCCATTTGTCCTACTCTACACAAACATTTGCAAGGTACATGACTATGGAAATATACAAACAATAAACAAACAATTTTAGATTCCCAACTCTTAAAAACAAATAAATAACAACACTCCTTGTGGCATCTCATTAAAAATAAATTTGGATAACATCACAATAACTGATTATATAAGAAACATGCACATCATTTCTGAAGTCACATATAAATACAGCATTTTATACAGGTTTCTTAAAAATCAATAAAAAGCATATGATTGTAAATGAGCTGAATACTTGGTAACAGTTTTTCTTCTTCTAATGTTTTCCTTACAACACATGGTATGATCATAAAATGCAAGCAAAATGTAGAAATAGCAAACTGATAGTTCAAGCCTGTATCCAGCACATATCTGTCACTTGTTATCCCATACCGGTAGCTCATATATACATTTTGTCTGTTTGGAGCCAAGTTCTTTAAAAGTGAATGTCTTTCTGGATAGGAACAGACATAATGATGATGGTTTTAAAGGGCAATCCAACCCTTGAAATAAATTCATTTGCATGAACGCAGAAAAATAAGATAAACAGAATGGCGAAAGTTTGAAATACATCGGACCAATTTATTGAGTGTTTCAACCGTCCCAAAGCACTGTCATAATTCATTATTCATTTGTGGAATCTGTTAAACATGATCATATAAACTGTAAAAGAAATGTAACATCGTTATCGTGAAAACTCTTAATTAGCCTTTTAGCCTTTAAGATATTCTTCCAGTCAAATAACCTGAATGTAACACACAGCTCATGTGCCAAGAACACACACCATGCATGTGCAGTGCTACAAACATGCAATAATAGATTAAAGAACTACATGTACTACGCTTTCTCCAGTGACTACACCTCAGATTTTAGGTGACAATTCTTTTACAGTCAAACCTGTTTAAAGCGACCGCCCAAGGGAGAACTCAAAAAGTGGCCTTGGTAGACAGGTTCCTTTAGTACATGTTTCATTGACACACCATTTTCAATGACTGTCAAGTGACTCAATAGGCACTAACATCAAGAGTGGGGTTTATCATTAAATAACCTGCATGTAATACTTTCATTATGAAAACATTACAGGCAGGTTCATTGCATATACATGTATGTACAACACCTGGATAAGATGAGCCGATTATAAAATATATATTTGTTTAATGCCTGGCATTGGCCAAGAAACCAAAGCCTGTACTACATTAGGCTTTTAATACCTTATTAATGCAATGTAGATTTTTTTGTAGTTGTAAAGACATATTCATTTCCATTAAAAATTAAAAACTGAATCAAACTAAATCCTGTATTCACAAGCATTTGACAGTACTGGAAATATCACTAATGCACTCATAAGCCTACCGTACTCTGGCATCCTCATCATGAGGCCGTGCCCGTGACATAAAGAGTAGGGGTTTATAATGATTGAGTTGTTTCTCCCCAATAATTAATCGTATATCCTTCAATAAATCAAATCTTTACAATCAATAATAACTTACATTCAATTTTATGTTTCAGAAAGATGAAATTCATAGTGAGATACAATCAACTGTGGCAGAAATGGGGGAGAAATAGAATTTTATGATTAATTGTAAGTCCATTTTTATGTAACAGGCCCTGTTAGCACAAAAAGGGCAAGTCCACTCCAAAAATAACTTACTTTCAATAGAAACAGAAAAATCAGACAAACCAATAAAAAAAAAGTTGATTTTGTAATTGTAATTGTAAGTAAGTTATTTTTGGAGTGGACTGTTCAGCCCAACTTAGAGATAAGTTCAACTTAGGATCTTTGAGAAGCACCCCCCAGGGCGTTAATGTACACAGGATTTATCTGGTAACGTTGTGTTAAACATGACAATTAAAGACAAACAATGACAAATAGCATGTGACCTGGCTAGGTGGTAGGGGCTTTCTTGGTGAACATGGAAGCAGGCCTTGGGACGACGAGATTTGATGAGAACTCATGGACTCTAACTTGCCCTCGTACCTCGTGCTCAAACAATGGCAGCTTAGTGATGTGAAAATCTTCATAAAGGTCCTCAATCTGGGGATGAAATGACAGCAGGAATGTTTAAATAATAGTCTGAAGCTGATGCCACGACATAGTCTAAGTTTGTTGACCTGAAATGACCTTTGACCTTGACTTTGTGCCCTGAAATTCTACTCAAATGATTGATAACCCTTTTATCCAAGTTTCATTGAATAAGAACATATGCTTTCAAAATTATATTACAAATTCAAATTTAAGTTTTCGATGATGATGCCACAACATAGTCTAAGTCTGTTGACCTGAAATTCTACTCACATGATTGGGGATCCTTGATAACCCTTTAGTCCAAGTTTCATTGAATAAGAACATATAATTTCAAAATTATACTAAAAATTCAAAAACTTAACCTTAGGTTAAGTTTTTTATGTTGACGCCCTCACCAAATAAGCGAGGCCTATGTCTCTCTGTTTGCTACGCAGGCGAGACAAAAAGGAGAGAAAAAACGCCCCCAAAAAACATTGCTAGCTGAGAGTAATATTTCATTAAATATTTATAAATATTGGCTTTCTCAATGTCTGTATCAAGTTGCACATATTTTGTGATCTAGCCCTAAACTATAGCAGTGGCTGGTCCAGGATTCTTTGACCATCAGGAGTGAGGGGGGGGGGGGGGGGGCGAACATTGGTATATGGTATGCCAAAATCTCTGACAAGTGGAACATAAAAAAAAGGTGCCTGGGGTACATCCCCCCTTTTCTCCCCTATTTTGTAGTTCCTTTTGTAGTTACGAACTTGTTAATTGAATCACTCATTATTCCTAAGTATCATTTGAGGTGTTCACACTTGTACAAGCATTGCTTTTTAATGGATCCCTCTGTTTCCAATAGGTATTTCTACATTTGTTGTAAATGTTTATAATTGATTTGTAATGTTTTGTTGGAAACATAAATAAATTGATATTGAAAATTGAAAATATTACTTACAAGGAATAACAAAATTATTGAAAGCATTAAGAAATAAATGGATGAGGAGGTGAGGAGGCAGGCCCTGGGTTAACTGAGGAGGCGCAATAGCTCAGTCGGTGGAGCAGTGGTCTCATAATCTGGTGACCCGGGTTCGAAACCAAGACAATGCGCTAGTGCCCTTTGGTAAGGCATTAATCCTCATTGCCAGGTCCCTCAGAGAGGACCTAAAGCCGTCGGCCGTCTGGTTGCTTACTTACAAGCATTTATGCTTTCTTAGCAGTCAGGTAAAATAACCACCATCACCATCACCAACTCAACCAGCAACTTCCCCTCCCACATTGCCATGGTATATACATGTACAGCAGGGTGTTTCACAAAGATCTTAAGCCAAACTTAACTCTCAGTTGGACTTAAAAATTATTGAAAGCCATTTGTAACCTTACAAAAATATATATTCAAAATAAAAAATTCAAGTATTTTAGACTTTTTCATAAATTCCACATCAAGAACATAAAATCTCCTTGATAATAGAAAATATGAATGATTTGAATCACATTTTATGCCTTCCAAAATAACTTTTACAAAAATATTTCAAAGATGCTAACGGCTTTCCATAATTGTTAAGTCCAACTTAGAGATAAGTTCAGCTTGGGATCTTTGTGAAACACCCCCAGTTGTATACATTTACAATTACCTGTTCTAGATATTTATGCTGCAGCTTATATCTTGATTGACACATCTTACATTGGGATGCACTCCTCACATCGTCTGGGAACAGGAGCTGATTGACGATGATATTATGACTGTCGATTCCAAACTTGGCTAGCTCCTGGACTAATCTCTCCGTCTCGTACAGGGACAAGAACTCTGCTATACATACGCACACGAATGTAGTTTGATCCTACAAGTGGGGGAAAGAAACATCTTGTCATTCCATGTTCCATAATATATTTAACCTTACAGAATGGGGGTCATCCCCCCTCCATATATACAGCGATAACTATCTTTTTTAACCATCCATCCTACAATGTTTTATACCAAATTTATTGAGTTTAGAATGTCGGCTACTTGTAAATAATACACAACGTCAACTGAGAGTGAATTGACTGGCTATAATTCAAAAATTGTTTGAGGTATGAATGTAACATTTCATGGGCTTATGAACTTCTATACCTATCTACTACCTGTACACATTATGTAGAGGAAATATATTAGTATCCAGATTTAATTTAATGAAATAGAATAGATTTATAAAATAGATTCATGACCGCTTCTGAACCATTGGTGGACTGAAACACGATCTTCCATATCATAACTGGGTAATTATGCCTTATTTATTTTTCTTACAATCTTGCTTACATAATACCAACTTCAAATCAGATTTGTAAGTGAAATTATTTTCAACAGGCCATCATATAGAGAGTATACTTACAGCATTTTTGAAAGCCTCGTTGACACTCCTTATAACAGGCACAGTCTCCTCTAGTTTAGATAACATGTCGTTTGCACTGAAGTCTGCCATCCCTAACATACCACCAATCTATAATAATTTAAATATGAGAATCAAATTTATGATAACCATTAACATGCTTGTTTCAAAAGTCAGCTATTGCCATAATGCATCACACCCAGTTAGGAAAATCAGCAATGCTGTAGCACGTTTTAAAAAGGAATGATAAATATTTTCATGAATATCGGTAACACTTTAAAATAATGCTCATAGGCTACTGTTATCGCTTCAAGCATTTAGGAACCAAAATTAAAACATGCTCTAGCCTAATAATAATAATAATAATAATAGGCATTTCTATGGCGCCGTCTATCTAGAAATTCTATTCCGAGGCGCATTTATTATTATATCGGCTTTAGCCTAGCTGCCAGTACAGCGCTCCAGCATTTCAAGGAATTAATTCCTGCCAGGTACCATTTACATCACCTGGGTTGAGTCTGGCAAATGTAGATCAATGTCTTGCCAAAGGATATTAGTGCCGTGGCGGGACTCGAACCGCGGACCTTGTGATCGACAGTCCGGTGACGTATCCACTAGACCATGACACCTCTACAAGCCTAAACTAATCCTTCTAGAATCAAGATCTCTTTACACAGCTTCTCAAAATGTATGTGCATTTATACTGCATGCCTCATCTTTTTCATGCAACACACATAATGTATGTAAAGGGAAACAGCTTGTGAAAATTTGATGGGGCAATAAGCAAGTGTAGGCTAGTTGACTAATGCTAGGTGAGCAAACTAGGTGAGCAATCCAAGGGACTTGATTATGAATTATAATACATGTATTAATAAGGGTAATAATAATAACAATAATTTGAGATTTGAAAGGGCATAGTGAATGTATCATCTACTTGGTCTCAAACCTGTGAGCTCCCAGAGAGCACTGCTCTACCAGCACTGAGCTATCACGCCTCTGCCCGTTCATTAATAATAATAATAATAATAATAGCTTGTTCTTATAAAGCGCTTTTCAGGACCGCAGGCCCTCTCAAAGCGCTTTACAGATATATATTATTACACTGGTCATCAAATTCAGGTTTACCTGCACAAAATGTAAGCGCATTCTCCACTCCCTGGGGAGCATTCCAGCCAGACGTCATATTTACAAGCGCACACATGCTAATCTAAGCAAATTAGTGCCGTGGCGGGACTTGAATCGCGGACCTTGTGATCCACAGTCCGGTAACATATCTACTTGACCATGACACCTCCACGACCCGACATTAACCAATGATTCCTCAAGCTACCATAGCAACATGAAGCAATTGGATTAATTCTTCATTTATCTAGAAACCCACCTGTTGTATGAAAGGGTTGAACTGTGCTTTGAGTTTGAGAAGTTTGGTAAGTCCTTTCTCCGCCAGTGATGGAAAGGATAGGAGCCTGAGTGTGTGGCCGGTCGGTGCCGTGTCAAACACTACGATTGAGAAGTTCATGTTCTTCACCAATCTATACAACAGAGAGTAATAAATGATTAGCTAGGCTACAACATAGATGTTAAGCGATATGATTGATTCTGAACTACTATTACCATTTATTGTCATTTACTAACATACAGAAGAGGAATAAAAAGTACTTAATAATTGTTAACTATTAAAGCGGACAAGTGGTTGGAAATCATCTAAATAATCATCAACCCACAAAATTTCATGCACTTAAACATGAATTAGAAAGAGTACATCAAGGAATTATTATTCATATTCAAAGATGGGTAAACATAGGTTTCTCTTGTTATATGAAGCTTTTCCCCTTCAAACTAATTGCAGTGAGCTAATGTCAACTACCTATATAGGTAATTCAAGAAATAAAGGTGGACTGGTTGAATAGGGGATTTCGTTAAATACTTTTAGATGTAAGCTTTTGTATGTCACATTCTCAAGAAATATAAATCGAGACAAATCGATTTTGCCCCACAATTGAAAAATCACAAAAACTTGGTAAAAAAAAGGCATGAATAATTCGTCGCCCGGCTGGCAGTTTTAAAAAAGTTTGAGGCGATTTAGTGCTAACGCCCTTCTGCTTAACGCTTCATTTTTTACCTGATATTCGAGCTAACGCCCTTCTGCCACACAGGCGACAAATTTAGTTGTTAACTGTATCATCTGTATGCAGAGATGCCAACCTCTTGACACAAAAAAACACAGACTGAGTATGCTAAAAAATCAGATTTTGGAGAGAAAAATCAGATTTTCACGAAAACTTGACACTATCACTGTCCCGTCGACCCCGGGCCTGTAAAAGTTCAGAAAAATGTTTTACTGTTAGGTACGGTCAAGTAAAATGTTTGCTCTTTCATTAAAATTTAAATGAGAAAATTATAAAGCAAAGTTTTTTGGGGGTTGCAGGGGTTTACTTGTACATGTTTCTATGCGATTCTGCTCTTTTTTTGTTGAAAAATCGTATTTTAAGAGGTGATATTGTATTATCGTATTTCACTCTTATTATCGTACTAAATACGATTTAATCGTACTGGTTGGCATCTCTGTGTATGTGTAAAGAAGGGTCAAAGGTTGGACATGAGAGCTTACTTCATGACTTCAGCAAAGCTGACGGCTTCATCGATACCGGGGAAGGCACCCAGTAATTCCTGCATGACATGCTTACCTACCGATAAGGGATCTGCAACAGACACAAGAAAATGAAGTAATCAATAAAACAAAGAAGACAAAACTTGACTCAAAATTGTAAAGTGGCTAGTGAGAATGAAATGCTTGAACCATGCTTTGATCTGACCTGGGGGGTGTTTCACCAAGATTCAAAGCCGAACTTAACTCTAAGGTGGACTTAAATATTATGGAGAGCCATCTGTAGCCTTATTTTGAAATATATTCAAAATAAAAAATCCAAGTATTTTAGACTTTTCATAAAGTCCACAACAAGAACATGAAATCTCCCATTATAATAGAAAAGATAAATGATTTGAATCAACATTTTATGCTTTTTAAAATAACTTTTACAAAATATTTTCAAGGATGCTAATGGCTTTCCATAACTGTTAAGTCCAACTTAGGATCTTTGTGAACCCCCCCCCCCCCCCCCCCCCCCCCCCTCAGAAGTGCAAAGTGATTGTTTGAGGAGATGAAAGAGAAATGCAGGGGGGCGTTTCACAAAACTTGTCATCAGTGACAAATGACAGTTTTTGTTATAAGCTACTGAAATCCTTGTTTCTGATTGGTTATCAGCAGATTTGTCACTGATTTTTGTAATTTGTCATTGAAAAAAGGCTTTGTGAAACAGGTCCCTGCTCTTGACTTTCATTGTTTTTAAGGGGTCACTTAAATATCTTAAAGCATGGAAAACAATCCGTTGAACTTACGGCGAACTTCTATATAGGAAGTCTCACCCGTATGCTTTTTAATCCATAAACACTTCAATATCTTTTTTTTTTTTTTCTATTCTTAGGGAAGGGGGAGGGGGCTGGTTTTATGTCTTCTAACAATTTCCTGCAAGCCCACTTTGTTTGATTATTAAAGTAAACAAATTGGCAAGCAAAAGAAACAGAACTGAGTTGAGCATACATTAAAGGCAACATCTCTTACCAAACAGTGAATCTCCCCTATATTATCATATTTTTGAGGAAATTGACGACAACTTTGGGACTTACTGTCATCTTCAAAGTAGTCGTCTGGAAGATCACCTATACCAAGGTTAGGGTCGATCTCCATTGCATAGAGATTCTGGAAACCCGTGACCTTGGTAGGGACTTTGGAGAATTTCTGATCAAAGGCATCGGAGATGTTGTGGGCGGGGTCAGTGGAGATGATCAGGACCGACTCCCTGTGTTTGGATAGCTGGACGGCCAGGCTACAACTGGAGAAGAACAAAATTATGATGTGGTTAATTATTGGATTTGAAGGGAAGGGCTCGGGGAGGATACTAAGATTTGGTTTGGAAGGGGGTGTGCCGCCCAAGGCCAAGCCTCGAAACCCTTACCCAACTTAGCTTAGGGGTCATTTTTCTCAAAAAAAGACAATTTTTTCACAATTTTCGGGTGTTTTTCTGGATTTTTTCTGGTTGTTATTGGGGGTGTTGCTGTAATGATGTCTCAGATCCTCATTACGCTAGATAACTTCACACAGGCGCGCGCCTGCGAAATCTGTGAAAAACTGTACTCTCTAAAAGTAAAAGACAAGCTTGGGCGTGTGCAGGAATAAGTGGTTTAAGAATCCATGATAAAGCCGGAGGTCGAGAGAAAAGATATGACATGTCATAAATTACCGAGCGCCCATTTATAACTAAAGGTAAAGGCTAGCGCTACGCGCTAGGCCTAGGTCATTCATGGCTGCGGGCACCCGTATCGTACACGAACCACACATAGGAGCATCACTATCCTAGCTGTGTAGTAAAAGCTGTGCTTTTGATTCTCAACATTTCAAACACCACTGTACAAAACTCAACTAATTTCACTCAAAATCGGTACTTTAGTGACAATTGATGACACCTAAATAGCAGTAAAATACATTTTTTTTAACTTACTGATGTTAAAAAGAATAATTAAAAAATTCAAATTGTAAGTCTAGTGTCAAACTTTGCTTACAGCTGCATCGACATGATTGTGTACAGTCTATGCGATTTTGTGTGGTGTGTATATTTGTGTATGGGTATAATAATACCCGCCTCACAGCAAGCATGCAGTGCTAGAGGTCAATACGCATTGGCATTGACTCTCTATGCTTTGCTGGAGTGACACGAACCCGCCTCCGCCGCCAAGAGCGTGGGCCCTGACTTCGCATCGCACACCTGCTCCGACGGCCGACAGGCGCAGGCTGGCTGTGTTGACAAATGAATATCAAAACATTGTCATTACTTTTAGTCGTAACGAAAAATACGTAAACATGTAAACGAATTTGATTGAAAAATAAAATCACCTGCATGTCGTTTTACCCACACCACCTTTGCCTCCGACAAAGACCCACTTCAGTGATTTCTGGTCAATTATATTTCGAAGAGAAGGTTCCATTGTTTCGAACTCTTCATCTGCCGTGGAAGTGGCCATCTTGAACGTGGTTCCGGTTCCGGTTTTGGACGCGAATATGATACCGGATCGGATGGCAATTTCTAGTGTGATGACTTATGAATAATAATTTATGAAGATTTTTACCTCCTCATTTAAAAATGCAAGTTACGTGTACGTTAAGATGCAGCCAGTCCAAGCGGAAGGAATTGATCTTGGTCTGAGCATGGCAGTGGCGGACCCCCCCCCCCCCCTTTTTGACAAGAAACATTTGACAAGAAACATCAAATATTGTAGTCTTATAGTGAAACTTCTCCAGGTGGTTAAATTCAAACACAGTACATTGTGGAATTTAGTATGATCAAAGATATCCGCCGTGCTAAACGTACATTTACCATTCTCAAAAGTTCCCCTTTTCATCCCTGGTGAGTGCCTCTTTTCAGGTATAAGTAAGTGTCCCTTTTACATTGACAGGTGGCCCCTTCCCCTTTTGATTACCACCCCGTTTTAACTCTGATAAGCGCACCGTT
The DNA here is from genome assembly GCA_035222895.1 of Strongylocentrotus droebachiensis. Lineage (NCBI taxonomy): Eukaryota > Metazoa > Echinodermata > Echinoidea > Camarodonta > Strongylocentrotidae > Strongylocentrotus > Strongylocentrotus droebachiensis. Next base: position 10,756 of record JAVYIG010015056.1, on the reverse strand, counting down.
TATTTTAACATGTGCCCCTTTTCCGTCCTTATGATAAGTGCCCCCATTAAAAAAAGATCTCCTTTCCCTTTCATAAATGCCCCTTTTCACCTATGAAAAGTGTCCCTTTTCATTCTCATTAGAACCCTTTTTCATATATGGTCAGTGCCCCTTTTCAGGTTCGATAAGTGCCCCTTTTCACCTCTTATAAATGCCCCTATCAAAATAGCTGATTGATACACGTCTGTAAAAACCCAATACACACACACACACTCCGCTGGGTGCCCCATTTACCTCGACGAATGCCCATTTACCATTATCATAAGTGCCCTTTTTCATCCCTGGTGAGTGTCTCTTTTCAGGTACAAGCAATGCCCCATTTTCACCTCTGATGATTATATCCTTTGTACCTTGACTAGTGCTCCTTTCTTTTTATAATAGGTGTCTTATCCCTTTCGATATAGTGTCTCCTTTTCCTCTCATCATTAAACGTGCCCCTAATTTAAAGCGACTAAGAGCATTTTTTTCCAAAAGCTCGCTCGCTACACAAACTCGCCTTTTTAGATGATATAATTATGTTACATAATTATGCAAGGTCTTTTTCGTCTTCCGTTATGAGAATGTGCTTATAACCCCCACCAGGATTGTTTTTCCACCTCTTTATATAAGATGGACATTTTCGCTCTGCGACCTCATCACAAATCTATAATTTTTTCCTCCCTCGCTCGCTCGCAAATAAATATACAGACCATCACAGCAACTGAAAAATTTGATGCTTTAGCAATATCCTGTATGATGTACAAAGAGAAACATATATTGTAAGCATTCCAGATAATTTAATCGCAATGTAGGGTATATATCAATGTCTAAAATATTATATATTTTCGCCTTGAGATTTCCTTCTGTAGGTGCTCTTTTTTGTCTCAAGGAAGTGATTTTTTGTTGTTGATGCCCCCCCCCCTACTTTAGAAGTCTCCACCGCCCCTGCCCAAATCACACTTTGTGGCGTATATAATGATAAAAACAATTGGGGAGGCCGCAGAGAGCAAAAAATATATAATTTACAACAAAATTAAACAAATAAACCCCGGGAAATCATGACATTTCAGCAACATTTGTAAATCACTTACGGTATCGAATAATAAATAAACCACGATTGAATTTACGGTGGGGGAGGCAACTACCCCCAAGCCAGTCCGCCGGGGAACCCCTGAGCTTCTGGGGTCTCGGCCCCCTGGACCTCACGCCAATTAGTGTCCGCGGCCAGTGTCACAAATACGGTATCAAAATATGTTCATCTGACCGTAATTAAATGCCTAAAACCTCTAAGTTTCTGGGGCTCCACCCCCTCGACCCCACAAGGGGCCCTAAGGCGGGCCCCTGCATGCTTGTCTGACCGTTATAAAATTCCTAAAACCCCTGAGCTTCTGGGGCCTCCGCACCCTGAACCCACGCCAATTGAAAATAATGTGTTGAAAATAAATGATTTATATCGTTATAGCCTCGGTCAGTTTATGTATCAGTTAAATAATAATACGCTACCCTCAGCCTTCAATTTAATATTCATCAAAAATAAAACTATACACAAATACCCTACGCGCCAATCTGACGAATTTCATCTGCCATTAACTAGAACTTTACTTGCTAAATCCATCATCACTTACGCAGGCCCGAAGCTATGGACCATTCTTGATGTTAGCATCAAGAATGCCCCCAGTTTAAATTCTTTTAAATTCAAATTTAAAAAAAAAAATTGCGTAATTATCAAGCGTTAGCTCTCCCTCTTTAAATTTATTTAACTCAATAAAATACATTTGGATATTTTGATTAATTTTGTACTGGCCATCCGTATCCCAGTCGGCCCGTGTTGTGTTGTGTGTGTTATAAGTATAAGAGCCCTGCCCTCCTTCGTTGTCTCCCTTCTTTCCCTGTCCCTTTCACTCCTTCTATGTTATGTTTATTTGGTTTATGTATTTGTGCGTTCCTTTATTATTGATAAACTATTTTTGCAACTATTAGTTATAGAGGGATGCAATCTACAAGCCCAGCTTTTCAACAGTCCCCTCCATGACCAACCTGTTTTATATGCCTGTTGTACACTGTGGACCAATTACAAATATATTGTTAAGTTTCATTGTTTTACTATGTACAATCCAATCCCATGTACTTTATTTATTTTGGAAATGGAAATAAACGAAATGAAATGAAATGAAATTAGTTACCTGCCAGTGTCACAAATAAGGTATAATTATGCTCATCTGACGTAATTAAATGCCTGAAGCCCTACGCTTCCGGGGCTCTGCCCCCCAAACCCAACCAATGGCCCTAATGCGGACCTTGGATGCAAATCTGACCATAATCTATTGCCTAACGCCCCTGAGCCTCTGGGGGCTCCGCCTCCTTGACCCCACGTCAATTCGTGACTTGCCAGTTTCACAAATAAGGTATAAAAATATGCTCATCTGACCGTAATTTATTGACCCAAAAACTGAGCTTCCGGGGGCTCCGCCCCTGGACCCCACGCCAATTCGTGACCTGCAAGTGTCACAAATAAGGTATAAAATTATGCTCATCTGACGATAAATTTATTGATGTATAAAACCCCTAAACTTCCGAGGGCTCCGCCCCGGGAAAAAAAACGTGTAAAAACACGTTAATTTTACCTTTTTGGGGGGGTTCAAGGGGGGGGGCTGCGATTTTTCCCTCTCATTTTCCCCTCCCCCTTAGTTATTTCCCCCGACAGTAGCGCAATTTTACTAACAATATCTTGACAGGTGTGTGGGGGGGGGGGGTGGATGTTACACCCCACATCCCCCTTTAGCGACGCCACTGGTTGTTATCCCTCGCACCTCTCTTCTATCGTTGTTTAATTCACTTTCCTTTTTTTTTAATTTTCCCTTTTTTTGGGGGGGGGGCTACACGCTTGGCAAGAGGGACCGTATTATGCACATTGCAAAATTACGTCCCCCCCCCCCCCGCCCCTTTCCCGGTAAAAAACACTTTCTTATAATATCATCCCCTTTCTTTCTTTTTCCTTCTCATTATTCTCCCTTTTCCCCTTTTCTCTCCTCTCTCTTCCCCTTTCTTCCTTCCCCCCGGCCTCCTTGTTCTCCTCCCTCTTTCTCTTTCTTCTCCTTTCTTTCTTCCCCTTTTTTTCTTTTCCCCTCCTTTTTCTTTCCCCCTCCTTTTTCTTTCCCCCTCCTTTTTCTCCTTTTCTCCCTTTTCTTCCCCATTCCCCCTTCCCCCCGTTTGTCTATCGGGGGGGGGGGGCACGTTCCCCCTGTACGTGCCCCCTGCATCCGCCACTGATAATTGCACCAGTTAATTAGGTACATATAACCTAAAACCCATGAACGCACGCCGGTAAACGTGATCATTAGGGCAAGCTGGGAATATTCTTTCTTGCTCTATCAAATTTTGCCCGCTCACCTTGGCACGATTTCCAATCAGGTGGAATAATTGGCGCAGTGGCTTGGCGCCGCTCCCTGATTGTGCGCAGCATGCATCCAGTGCGAGTGACGTCAACCAATTATCAGCCTTATGTATGGTATGCTAAGTGTAAACATCGCACAACACAATGTTTGTTTGAGTAAATCATGGCAAAATGTGTTATTTGTTTGTTTTGACGAATGATTAATTCAAATAAATGATTCAAATCTACTGGTTACTTCTAGTTGTTATACAGGGGGTTTATGGGTTTCATGAAGAGGTTTAAGGCTACAAATAAATGGCTGATATTAGTGTTTCTTTCGCACTCCATACTTCCCAGATTGACGTGTTGTCGATTTACGCCACACAGCCAGCTCTGTCTCCGAATTGTTGGTTTTGTTACCACATTTTCCTAATAGACACTACAATATATCATTCCCTATCATACTCTGGTTGACGTTATAGACTTTTTAATGAGATTTCCGATGTAGATGACTCCGGGAATTCCTCGTTTGTTCACATCATTTGACAAATTACGTCAGTGCGAGTGACGCCCAGCCTGACGCGTCACGCGTCGGTGGTAGGACGAGAGCTCCGCTATTGTGTGCAGCTTGAGCTGCTGCTGATACAACACTGTCATCATTGACAATACACACAAGTTTACTGAGCGGACTTGTGTGTTGTGGCTCTGATCTGGCTGGCCTGGGTCATTCGGATTGCAAGCGAAAGAAACGCAACAAAACCACTTGACGTGACTCAAGTCAAAGGACGCTGCGTTGCACAAAATGGAGAAGTCTGGTGAGTTATTGCAGACAGTGCATGCAATTCTACTAAGTTCTAGGTCTGTTTGTTGTGTTTTTTCATGTGGTTTTCAATATTAGAAGTTTTAAAACATGACAATTTAAATCCCCTTTTCTTTTTGACTCGCACTTCTGAGTCTGCATGACCCTGTCTTCTCTCCAATACGGTCGGTGCATAGTTCGACGCGACGTGCGCGTGCTAAGTTGTTTAAAATCTCAAAAACTTTGTGTTAAAAATGTTTTTCTTTTTATATTTAACGCTGCAACTTCAAATTAAGTTCAATCTTAAAACTAATGCCAATTATAATTGCAGAAGTGTGCTATTTATAAGAACCCCATTGTTATTAATTGAAATTGTTATTGTCTATAGTCTAGATCTAGGTCTATTGATATTATTTTAATTTCATTATTATTAATATTATGATAAATATTATGACAATGATTATGATTATTATTATCATCATCATCATCATCATCATCATCATCATCATCATCATCATCATCATCATCATCATCATCATCATCATCATCATCATCATCATCATCATCATCATCATCATCATCATTATTGTTGTATTCATGAAACATTGATAATGAAAAGATGAAAGAAATTAAAATTTAATAAGGAAAATTGGAAGAATTAAGCAAAAATAATTGAGTGAAAATCTCAGTGATTTCTCCTGTTCTCCTAAGTCATATTGTTAATTATTTTTGTGTGGCAACCAGTCAAGATTATTTTTGCCACTAGTCTATATTCATTGCGAAGTTTTAAAATGAATTATCTAAAAAAGCTAAAAAGCCTAAAATCATATATATTATTTCCAGAAATAAAATTAAAATATGAAAATACCAGTGCCACCCCATATCATGAGTATCAACAATGTTTTTTAATCAAGTCTTTATTTCAAATTAACATAAATGACTGAAAACTTTAATCAGTGACTTCCTGTTTACAAAGACAGTCTGTCTATAAAGACCACATTTTCCTTTTTCCCTAGTTTAAGAAATGTACAAAGTTATCTAGGGAAAACAAAATGCATGCGCATCACCTATTTCTTTATATTATTTCAATTGTGTTGTTTTGATTTTTCTTAGGGCAAGATGAAATCGACAAAGAGCAAGAGTCTTCAGGAGAAAATCCCATAAGCTTCACTAAGGAATGCAACTCCATGAAACTCAACTTCATTAAAGAAGAATCTGAGACAGAGAGTTGGAGTGCTGTTATTTCATCCCCCAAGCATGTTGATGGCAGTGATGGTCTGATAGATCCATTATTAGAAGATGGAAATAATTGTGGAGATAACTCTGATACTGACGTTGAAGGCTGGATTAATGATGGAATGGGAAATGCAGTCCCTAGCAATCATGTCATGGAAAGAGGTATGGAACTATATATACGGATATGGCATGGTTATTAATTAGATCTGTATACTTCTACTTCTACGACGATACTCAGCAGGATCCATAAGTCAGGATGTATAGTGCTGAGGAATAAACTATCTAGTTGATATGATGAGCCAGGTCAATTATTACCTCAGGAGAATCATCAAGTAACTTTTGCTATTGCAGCCCCTAAATTATGGAATGTTCAGTTTACCAATTATTATTCATCAATCCCCATCTGTAGAGTCTTTTAAGGCAAGTTTAAAGTATTTGTTGTTTAAGTAGTAACTTATAGGGCAGTTTTGTTTAAGTAAGTTTTTAATTATCTGTAGTGTTATTATTAGAATTATGTATTATTATTGCTGTATGTTTATTTTACGTTGTACCTTGTTAAATGTATGTTAAGCGCTTAGAAACATTGTATTAAGCGCTTTATAAATGTAATTTATTATTATTATTTATTATTCTGCTGTGTATGTTTTGACTTTCATGTTATTATGATGAGTAGTATCTTCAATTAAAAATACATAAGCTTTTAACATCACTTCCTGAAAATGATTTTACAATTTTTAAATATTGGAATTAAGTTCAGTTCACTATTTATTGAAGTTGAACATTGAAATATATATATATATAAAAAACATTTCGAAGATAAAATACAAACTTACATGAAAAGATTCCATACAAAATAAAGAAGAATAAAAGAGACCGTAATTAATAGCCTATTGAGGCTTGACACTTGACAGGCCGATTGTCTTAAGAATTGGCAAGTAATATTCAGCGTTTGAGAAAAGGAAGGTAAAACAAAGGTTCTGGGGTATTAAATTACTGGTAGTCATTAAAACAAACTGAATTGCACTCTACTGACTACTGTAAAAGTGACTTAAGTGAATAGACCAGTCAAGAACTTGACATACTTGCTTAATCCTTCATTTTATGAGGTGAATGGTTTATTTGGTTCCCTTAGGTAAGTTTTGATCAGTCATTTTGTTTGTATCAATATGGAACTCGTTGTAAGATGTGCTGACTGAGATTGTTCTTTCCAAAGAGGTCCTTTTTCATTGAGAATTGAGAGTCTCATAGATTTTAAACATTGATCTCATTTTTCCTATGATATGTCTGATTTCTTTCAAACTTTCTTCATCCTGTTTTTCATCAGGGGAAAAAATACACAGGGGCTCATGGCGAATTAGCCCCCGAAAGTAAAAAAAGAGCCCCCAAATTTGCATAAAGTTCAATGCAAAACAAATTAAAGAGTTAAAAAAAATTCATTAATTTTTTCCCTGTTTTTTATAGTTTTTTGCTTACACACTGACACAAATCAACTCATTACAAGGAGAATCTGATCATCGTTTCAGTTGTCATCTCATAAATTTGTTGCAGGTATCGATTCTTCTGACAACAACACACGGCAGCACTTGCAACAAGTAAACCATGAACACGAGCGGGCAAGTAGACAACTCTTAAAGTGCTTTCATTGCGACAGTACGTTTTCCAGAGAGCCCAATCTCCTTGAACATATGAAAGTTCATGCACAAGAACATCGGGTATTCCCATCACAGTCCCAACTGAGGAGACATGCAAGAACACACACGCCAGGGAAGTATGGTCAGGGCCAGAAGACGAGGGGTAGGCAGGGACCTAAGACCACCTTCCCTTGGACGGATCAGCAAGAGGAGGAGCTTGTTGAGTGGTGGAGGCAGAATGAGAGTCTGTATAACAGCAACAGTCAGGGATACCTTGACCGGTCATTGAGGGAGAGGTTGTTTACATCCAAAGCAGAGGAGATAGGGGATGGTTGTATGGGTGAGTTTCATTTCATTTCATTTCTTTATTGTGTCCATATAGGATAATTGTAATATATTTACATGAACAATCTTGCTTCAACATATGAACATAGGAACAACATATAATTGACAATCATAGGGCCCTGTTTTAGTATACATTTAAAATAATAATCATGATCATGATGAATATACTTTTTAATACTCTTCTTCTTCTTCTTCTTCTTCTTCTTCTTCTTCTTCTTCTTCTTCTTCTTCTTCTTCTCTCTCCCTTCTTACATACCCTCCCTTTTCTTTTATTCTTATATGCTCTAATCTGAACTAGGAATTTTGTTTTTAAAAATCATTCCTTGATATGGTATAACAATAGGGGTACAACAGTAAAGTAAGTATTCATTTGTTTGTCATCGTTTTTTGTATGAATTATTGTTATGTATTCGTACAAAGGACCTTGTGGCAGATTACTACTAATACTTCTACTACTTGGTAGGAGTCCTCCAAAAGAAGCTGTAAAGGTGTTTAAACTGGAGGGATGTACAACTGTATGTATAGCAAACAAATTTGACATAGATCCACAGTATAAAACTTGCACAACATAAAGTAGTATACTACTACTAGTACTATTACTGCTAGTCTGCAACTACTCTCCTTACAACTGTTTTTTTAGCTTGGTTTTCTTTTTTCGTTCTTTTTAACCAGAGCTAAAGGGTATTTTAATTTTACCACTCCATTGTTCTTTTTTTCATGTTGTGCAAGTTTTACACTGTGGATCTATGTCCAATTTGTTTGCTATACATACATACAGTTGTACATCCAGCATGATACCCCATACCCCAAATATCACATCTTTTCATATTTTCATCTTTAAGAACTCTCTAATTTCATTCAGTTTGTCCTGACCTACATGTGCATGTAGTCAAACCTGTCTACAGCGACCGCCAAAGGGATACACAAAAAGTGGTCTTTGTAGACAGGTGGTCTTTGTAGACAGGTTCCTTTAGTACATCTTTCAATGAGAAACCATTTTCAAGGGGAAACAGAAATGTGGTCCTTGTAGACAGGTGGTCTTTGTAGACAGGTGGTCACTTTATAAAGTAGGTTTAACTGTGCATATTTTTCCTCTTATTTTCTTAATCTTGTTTCTTCTCTTCTTCTTATTTCCATTACAGCTGAAGATGTACAGACACATCTACGGAGTTTAAGGACCAAGATGAATCACATCCTTAAGGAGGGCCAGGCGCTCGGGGCAACGCCCATCGGAGAGGGGTGGACACCAAGAACGCCTCGGTGTAAATGGGTGTGGGAAAGACTAGACTTCCTCATACCGTTCATCATTCATCGCAATATCAAGTCTGGTAGCAAGGTAATTGTTTGGTTTCTATTCTTATCTCTTGTATGACATGTAGAGGTGTCATGGGGGGTGTTTCACAAAGATCCTAAGTTGAACTTTACTCTAAGTTGGACTTAAAAACTATGGAGAGTCATTTGTAGCCTTAAAATAAAATATATTCAAAAGCGAAAATTCTAGTATTTTAGACTTTTCATAAATTCCACATCAAGAACATTAAAATCTCCATGATAATAGAAATATGAATGATTTGAATCAACATTTTGTGCCTTTTAAAATAACTTTTACAAATATTTTTTTCAAAGACGTTAACGCCTTTCCATAATTGTTAAGTCCAACTTAGAGATAAGTTCAACTTAGGATCTTTGTGAAATACCCCCAGGGTCTAGTGGGATCATGGGATACGTCGCTGGACTGTGGATGACATGTTAGGCGGTTAGAGTCCCACTGTTGCACTAGCATCCTTTGGCAAGACATTAATCTACATTTGCCACTCTCCACCCAGGAGAAATAAATGGGTACCTGGTAGGAAGAAATTGCTTGAATGCATTAGCCCTTTATCGTGGCACCAAGGTCATCACAGGAGACTGACAGACGATGAGATTGGCATTGACAAAGGCAGTCAGGCCTGATAAAAACCAGATTTAAATCTGTTTCCTGATTAAAAAAAAAAAAAAAATCATGATTTTTTCCCAACTTTTTTTTCTTACTCAAAAGGGGGGAAATGTTGTTAGATGCCATTTTTTCCCCCAAGTCCTCTTCTTTTTTTTTTACTCAAGGGGGGCGTGGTTGAGGGGGGAAAAAAGTGCTCACTATCACCCCTGCCAAAGGCTGATGGCTCATGAGAGCAACATCTCTTAAGACTGACTAAACAAAGAGTACGTATACTTGTATATTGTTTATGCCTTCGTTATGAAGTAGCCGGAGGCATTATGAATATGTTTTCGGGTTGTCCGTACATGTACGTCTCATTCTCGTGATCACGTTGTGATCTCAAGAACCGATTGATGGATACCTGCCAAACTTACGTCATGAATGTATCTTGCAGAGCCAATAACTGACACCTTTACTTTGCATGACTCCATGCAGTTTCCAAAGGGAAGCTCCGGTGAGGACTCTCCGTCTGGGGGGTCTGATGTCAGTATGGGGGTGGAGATAGTACAAGGGACTAGCAGCAGCAGCAACGATCCGGTAGGACCAGGACCTGGACCAGTACCCATTCTCAGAGATTGCTATGTATCAAGCCCGGCCAGGTCTCGTGGGAAGACCAAGACTACAAGGCAGGATGTCTCTTCGAAGAAGGTCAGGATGGACGTACATGTAGCCGCCCAGGAGCAAGAACTGCGCACAAAGGTAGACTATCAACTGCATTTCTTTTTTTATTAATGTATTACATTACTAAGAAGGACATGAGTTATTCAATGGGTTTTTTCTTCATGTACACACAAATGTAAATACCTTTAATTTTTAGTTAAGTTAGATGTTTACTGGTATAAAGTCCAAATTTTGACAGATTCATTTATTTCCTCTAAATTCAAGATCCTTGTCTCCAATAGATTTGTTCATTGAAGACCAAAGAGGAATAAGATTGTGTTCTACCAGAGAAAATATGAACTCCTTGCTATTTGAAAGAAGACAAAAAAACTAAAATAGAAAATCAACGAATCCAGTTTTTTCATCCCACTGACCAGCAACTTTACCATTGACTTTCACCAGTATTCATCACCATGTAAATAAATGGCTGTCGGCTGAGCCACAATGATAAAATATAAGTTTTTCAGAGTGGATTTATTATTCCTGTTTTTTTTAGGGAAGGTAGGGAAGGGGATGGGGGGGGGGGGGGGGGGTGGGGGGGATTCCCAAAATTGTCTACTAAAATCTTGCTAATATGAATTTGACATGGAACATACAAGCAAAACAACAACACAAAATATACTTTAGGTCCTTACCATTGACATACATTGTAGACCTCTCTTCTTTAACCCTATTTAGCCCGGGCTATTTTGAAACTGCATAGCCCAGGGGGGGGGGGG
>JAVYIG010015055.1:0-38130 GCA_035222895.1 Strongylocentrotus droebachiensis | reverse complement strand
CCTCTGTAACGCAAGTGGCACACTTTTTGAAGAGTCGTCACTTTCCGTTGGCATAAGGTACACAGCCTGTAATGATAAAAGAAAACATTGAAACAGACTGCTGGATTTCTCACAATAAAAGAATGGAAAACACTGTACAGTATACACATGTTAGGTTATGCATCCTTTCAGATGAGTAAGTAATATAAAGACTATCATAAGAGTCCCTTTAATGAAAGAAATGCAATATTTTTCTGTTTTGTTTACATTTAAAGGCCGTCTGTACTAGTTTGACCAGGAGGGATTACACCACACAGCATGGTCACTGACAGGTGGCTATTCCATCAACTCAGCTCTCAATTATTCACATAAGCAAAAGAGGATCATGGGAGACCAACGGGCACAACTTAGGCATTGTTTTCTATATAGAGGGAGCAAGTAGCTACAAGAAGTACAGTGTGGCTTTAAGTTATGTGCTCTAATTCTTTCTATTCAGGAAAAAGAAAAGGGCTCTCATCACATTTGAATAGATAAGTGTGTTGAAAGTTTAATCTGGAACAAATCCCCAATTTCCTACGAAAGGTCAGATCCCTTCCTCTATTAAACACAACCAAATCAAACTCGATCATATCAAAGTATAATCTGTTGAGAATCAAGGAGGTGATAACTCTGTGGATTTACATGAAGTAACGCCCTTCTGGCTCTCAGCAGCCAATATGATGTTTATCTCTTGAGTGTCACACAAAATAAAGATAAATACAGTGAGAACAGTCAAGAACTCTTAAGATCTTCTCCCAAAATAGACCCATTCCATTAAACTCTTGTGGAAGCCTTGTAGATTTGTTTTGTATGAGTCATCGACTAGGGAATTCCCCCGATGTCAAATCACAGGGGGCTACTTCATCAGGTTGATAATCAAGTCTTTCTGATGAAGCCCAGGATCGGAAATCATTTGTTTCTAGTACCAGGTTCACTTTCTCTTTCGGGCAGGTTTGTGTGCCATGCAAGTTCAAAATTATTCGTCGTCATTGTTATTAGTGTACTGTAGTGGATTGCTACGACGGGTAGGGTATCTAACACACACCCCTAAAACCTCATTCCTTAGGAAAAGTCAAAAAAAATCTTTTCTTTTAAAATCCAGAAGAGGTGTTGACGTAGAATAAGCCCATCCCTAAGAGCAAACAAAGGTAGATCTTCTTTATATCTTTTGACAACTCTCTACCATATTCTTTCTCATCCAAATTTATTGTGTTACGCATCATTCATAGATTTCAAAATATCTCTGAGAGACAGACATTCTGAGTTTTTCATTTCACAGCTAGTTTACATTTACATAGATGTACCTCATCAAATAAAATAACAATTAGCAAAACAGAGGAAAAAGTTAAGCTCGTTTGTTTTAATTCCAAGGATTACAATTATTTTGGTAGCTTCAAGGCTATTGGATGATGCAGATTTTAGAAAATCAGATAACATTTCTGTTCTTAGACCAATAAATTAGACTAGATTATAATGTGAGAAAGAAAAATGATGAAAGAAAGAAAGAAACAAACAAACAATGAACAAATAAAGAATGAATGAATGAAAGAAAGAATGAAAGGAAGTATGAATGAATGAAAGAGGAAAAAAAGAATGAAAAAAGAAAATGAATGAAAGAGAGAGAATGAAAGAAAGACAGAAAGCAAGCAAGCAAGAAATAAGGAATGAAAAGAATGTAGGAAGGAATGACTAGTGGTGCCTACCTTTCTGAGGTTCATTGGTGAAGAAGAGACACTGCAGCAAAGAGTTCATGTAGCACGTCGCTCCTTGATTCTTCAGACCAACATACCAGTCAGCTTCTTAGAGTCCCAGCTATATGAATGAAGAAAGGAGAAGACTTCATTTACGGCTCATGCACAATATGGGTAGAATTATTTTCTCTTTTTTCTTCTTCAAATAAGTCTTTATTTTATTTTCTTGAAGGACAAAAAAAATGATATAAGCAAATGTACAAAATGATGGATACATACATTTCACAAAGAAAGGTACAATGAAAAACAGGATTCTAGTATTTAGATACATGTAAGTTAGACGTACCTCCATCTATCATGATTATTTGTTATACTTCATAATGATATTTCAATTTCTTTTGAAATCATGGAAATGATAAAGATCCCTTCAAACATCTAGTTGAAAATATATATTTTGCATACAAAATAACAAAATTGAAAGAAGAATAATTTCCACCTGGGATGCCAAAGATGAATCCATGTAATACCATTTAGAGTAAACAAACTGTTTTTAAAAGTCATTGGCAGTGAAAGGGGCGGAGCTAGAAGACATGAGACCTACCTAACACCATGAGGGGCGTCGGCCACAACGTGAACCTCCAACGTAATGGCGTCATCCTTCACATAACCCTTCTCTGGATCTAACAAGTCCTGTACATTAATTAAAGAAATTAATTAATAATAATAATAATTAATAATTAAACATTTTTATATAGCGCGTAACTACATAGGCAAAATTGCATGTCTCTATGCACTTTAAGAAAAGAAAGAAAAATGCATTAATTAATTAATTTAATTGGTACCTGAATATAATTCTTGTTTAAAATTCACTGCTATTTCTGTGACTGAGGTGAAATATCAATGATTAATAAGTTGCCTGTTTAAAAAAAAAAAAAAAAAAAGGTCATGCCATGTATAAAATATTAGGCAAAAACCAATGTGTAGTATCCCTCAGACTATACAAAACAAGATTCTTTTGCATGCTTATTCTGTCATACCTATACAGTGAACAACTAAATTATTCATACTGTTACCAAGTTTTGTAATTTTCTAAGTATGTGAACAAAATTGATTTATGTTTCTTGAGAATGTGACATATTAAAGCTGATACAAAAACATATCAAATTTACAAGGGGTACGAATAATTTAGTCGTTAACTGTATATATTACTCTATGATATTTTTTCACTTTCCTTCGATAGTATTTGAATAAAATTTATTAAATACAACTTTCTAAAACTTTCAGACATGTTGATTCTATCTTTTTAGAAATCTATCCATTCTTCAGCTTATCATTGGCAGAACAATCCTACAACATAGTACATCTTGCTTCTGGCAAAACCTTTTACGGAAATGAAAAAAACAATAACAACCTTTACAAAGCACACATGTGAAGTAGTTCTAAACTCAAACATACATGAACCTAACATTTTTTTTAATGTTAATTATTATTTCGAAACTGGAATAGATAGACAAGTAAACAGTGACTACTTACACTCCATGCCATGAAATGACTGAAACCCAGTCATTTTCCTTGCTGTAGAACAGATGAGATATTTCTGTTTAAAAACAAGGGGAAAAAGTGAGGAGTTATGAACAGCCATACAATTCATTATAAATGCATGTATGTCCTGACGACGGATAGTCAACCTGTTCGAAACGTCGAGCCACTCATCCTCTCCAAGCGCTATAGCTAAGAAAGATAACAAACAGTCCTTTTCAGGACTACACACCCCCAAGAAAGATTACCGAGTCAGTGTCCTTTTCAGGACTCCTCAATCCTCTCTCTCTCTCTCACATGGTGCACCCGCAAGCCTACTGTATAAGCTATGTCCTCTTTGTCTATTGTCTAAGTTCTATTAATTCATTAATGCAGTGATGCATGATTGGCATGTACTAATTAAGTGGCACCTTCGGAAGGTGTCTGCAAATACTTTCTTACCAGTACATTCTAAAAATTCACTAATTGAGTGAGGTTTGATTAACATGCGAGGGGCATGCAGATAATGTACCATTGGGGAAATTTTATTTATTTTCACTTTGTGTGTTCCATAATTCCTGCACACAATGTTAGTTGGATATACTAATTTCTCTCTCTAATAGCCCCCTAATCACTCACTCTCTCTCTCTCTCTCTTTCTGTTTTGTTCTCATGTGTATCTGTCTGTCTGTACATTCCCTTCTTTCTTTCTTTCTTTCTTTCTTTCTTTCTTTCTTCTTTCTTTCTTTCTTCTTTCTTTCTTTCTTTCTTCTTCTTTCTTTCTTTCTTTCTTTCTTTCTTTCTTTCTTTCTTTCTTTCTTTCTTTCTTTCTTTCTTTCTTTCTTTCTCTCCCCATCTCTCCCTCTCTCTCTGCTCCAACCATCTTTTCCCTGCTTTCTCTCTTGATTTGTTTTAGTTTGTATTAAAAAAAAACTTCTATACACTGAAAGAAATGATTGACAAACGTTCACTGCACTCTACAACCGTAATTTTACACGAAGTAATCACAAATATTGAACTACTTGACATGGTACAGATGAACTTTGACCCCATGAAGAGGTCAGTGTACTTACTTTTCACATGGGATTGTCCTCCTGTTTGATTCAGAAGCCGAAGTTCAGCCGTGGCTGACATGACCATGTTCTGCAAAGCCAGGAGAGAAAAAAGAAAAAGAATCCATGATACGTTGAACTTGCATGTTACATGAGAATGCCTACACGAATGCCTTAACATATAAACCACCCCATATGGATGTATTCAGACCAATTCACATTTGATATGTAACCTCCCTTTTTAACTTACAGAGATTTCCATGGATCATATCACACTTAAAACTGAACATCTATTGGGAAATGCATGTATTCAAGTGTCCAATACCACAAAACCTACATGTACATATCTAAATTCTATAATGATTCTCCTTTTAAAAAGCTGCAAGCTATCATTTTAAGATGAAAAGCAGAGAAGGGGTGTATATTATGCATACTTAAAACTGAACCTCTCTTTTGAACTTACTAAGAATTACTAGATATTTACAGATATTGAATTGATAATAGATGATGATGATCCACAGCACTTGTATGGCGCCATTTATCTGTTTCAAACATTCAAAGGCGCCCGCTCCTCCAATAATCATGGACTACACTTTTGCTTGGAAAAAAAAAAGGGTTTTGAGGCCTGACTTGAAGCTTTCTAGCTGGTTGGTGTATAGTATCTCACATTTGAAGATCAACCTCACTTTCAATAAACTTCCATCTTAGTACATGTATTCTCCAAATCCAAAATTTACAAAAACCTTTATTTGGGTTTATGCAGATGGATTCCCAATGCAAGTCATGGATGTGGATACATGCAGGGCAAATAACATTGAAATTAAACCAAATGGTTTAACTTACTGTGAATCTGAATCTGCATTGCACTGTAAGAAGAAGCCCAAACTTCGAGAGCTACGCTCAGCACTGTTGTGACTCGTCCTGGGCATTGCCATAATTTTCCTGTAAACAAAAAGTATAATAATGAATGAATAAATAAATGAATAAATAATTAAATAAATAAATAAATAAATAAATAAATAAATGAATGAATGAATGAATGAATGAATACATTAATTAATTAATTAATTAATATATTAATGAATACATAAATAAATAGACATACACACAAACACACACAAAATAATTTATTAATTAATTAACATACATTAAAGTATGATTAATCAGGTTCAAGCCATCAAAATATTTTTTGCACATTGGTGAAAATATTTCAGCTTCAACAGACAAATTGCAGAGCTTCATGTACATGTATCTAGTAAGAAATACACAGAAGTGGAGCATAATTTAGCTCTAGAGAGCCTTGGAAGAGCTCTTTGCAAAAGAGGACTCACAAACATAAAACGATGACATTTTTGCATTTATTACTTCAATGTTTTATTGATTTTCATTTATCCAATAGAGCACAGAGAATTCTGGCAGAAACTGAGTTCCTATATTCTTATACCCTTTTCTAACTGGCCTGATTTTCATCGGATGCATCCGGACGCATCCATTGAAACGGCCAGTATGAAAACAACAGAGGAGAAAAAGGCGATTAAATAGCCGATGAAAAGAAGAGAAATAGGCGATTAAATTCTCATTCTATCGGTGTGACACTGATGAAACAGCCACTGTGAAAGCGTTCGGGAGGAAAAAGGGCGATTAAAATGGTTCAAAGGTCGCAGTGTACGCTGTGTTTGTTGACTTATGGTTTGAAAATGCTGCATGCTAGCTAGATGGAGCGCGGGCTTCATAATTACGCAATAATTCTTCACTTCCGGTAAGGGCCCGCCACAGCGAGTGAATTTCACCGGCAGTATGAAAGGGACAGGGGGAAAACTGCGGTTTCACCTTTGTTTACACAAGGAAAATTCAATCTGTATTTTCATCGGTGTGACTCCGATAGAAGCCAGTTTGAAAGCAGTATTACACACTCCATTTCATTTGCCAGCTGGTGGATACGAGTCCTATTTCCATTGACAGAGGACATTGACTTTATGTATAATTTGATATTTCAAAGGTCTGCATCTATTGGGACACTGAGAAAGACCTCGTAAAATTATAACTTTCTTTCCATCTGGGGGGCAATGCATGCACACTTCCAACATTAATGTGAGTGGAGTAATTTCTCCAGGGGTTAAAGCAGGAAAATAAAAAGCCTGCGCAGAAACTTGCATACATGTACATGTCACACAAATATTACAGCGCAACATTTTATGTACTTGTACATTATGTATGCAAGTGAAAATATACATGTTCTTTTGGCAGACTACGGACCAATTTTGCAACAAACATTTTTATTATTAATGAGAGTGATGGAGTAATTACTCCTGAGAAAATGAGGAAATAAAAATTCACATGGACACATGCATGTACATTTGTAGTACATGTCGAACAATTGCACAACATTGGGTACAAAGGTGTAAATATCTATTTATAAATTTTTATATGTAAAGTATTTGTTTAAATAATAATTTTTAAATGATGAATACCTTAGCTTGCCTTTAACATATGTACATTTAGGGAGATTCCATTCACTTGAAGAAAAAAAATCCTTGACCTTTTGCTTAATAGTTTCATCATATGTGA
Source organism: Strongylocentrotus droebachiensis (assembly GCA_035222895.1). Classification (NCBI taxonomy): domain Eukaryota; kingdom Metazoa; phylum Echinodermata; class Echinoidea; order Camarodonta; family Strongylocentrotidae; genus Strongylocentrotus; species Strongylocentrotus droebachiensis. Next base: position 31,284 of record JAVYIG010015055.1, on the reverse strand, counting down.
TACCAAATGTAGTACAAGTGCATGTATCTTGTCATATCAATTATCAATTGCATACATTATGTACATGTACATGTACATTTGCCCCCCCACCCCCCCCCCCCCCCCCCTGCACAACCACCCCTTCTTGCACCATGAGATCAAGCCAGGAAGGGAAAGCATAATGACAGTCTGGCAAGAGTTAATCTACATGGACAGTATGTCTGACATATACATGTAGTATCTATCAGACCATGAATTTGACTTGCAGCAAGTGCAGTGTATCGTGAAAAAGCTCATTAGCCAAAGTACACACTTCAGGCTGGATAGATCACCCCCCTCCCCAAACTACCGGTAACTCGCTCTCTTTCCCTTCCTCTCTCTTGTTTTCCTTCTCTCTCCCTCCCTTCCTCTCTCTTGTTTTCCTTCTACTCTGTTGTTTTCCTTCTCTCTCTCTTTCTCTCCCTCTCTCTCTCTTGCTCTCCCTCTCTCTCATTTCTTTTCTCTCTGTCACTATGTGTACACTTCAGAGGGATTTTAACGGACTTGTCAGTTATAATAGTCGGATAGAGTGGCTGGCTTCCTCCCCTCTCTCTCTCTTTCTCTCTTTTTCTTTCCCCTCCTCTCTTTCTCTCTATCTCTGTCTCTTTTGCTCACTTTCTCTCTCCCCCTTTCCCTGTCACTGTCACTTTGTGTGCATTTCAGAGGGATTTTCACAGACATGTCAATTATATTTAACATGGATCTAACAGGTCCATGATTATAATAGCCGGCTGGAGTGGCTGACTTTCTCCTCTCTCTTGCTCTCTCTCTGCCTCCCTCTTTCTCTCTCTTGCCCCCCCCCCCCCCTCTCTCTCTCTCTCTCTCTCTCTCTTTTTGCCTTAATGCGCAATTACACCACACTGCAGACACATCGGTCATAAAATTATCATCATAAAGCACAGCTTAAAAGACAGGCTGACCTAGATGGGTTGGTTTGTAACAGCCTAGATGAACGAATACAATACGTGACTATACGTATCATCAGTACAGAAATAATGACCGCTGGGTACATGTATCTCACTATCTGTCATATCTAATTCTGTAACAGCACTTTACAAAAATTACAATATTTGTCTAAAGGAGTTGATTTCTTGCATGGATTTGCACAGGTTTAATTCATGTATTCAAATATTTTTGTTCATCTTTGAGTTTTTAGTCAAATCTCTTTTCAGTTTCCAAAGCTCTTTGAAGCTTTACAAAGCTAAATTGCTTAATCCTGTGAGGCTGTGTATTTATATTTTTTTCACACTGATCTGTAATGTTAAATTGTTTCAAATTCGCAACTAAGTCATTATTAATGAGTAATGCAAAGAAAAGAATTAAGGGTTGTTAACAGAGGATGAGAATGGAGAAAAGGGACACCAAAAAAGGGGTGTAGGACAAGAGAAATAGAGAGTGGAGGGGAGGGCAATGAAAGATAATATAAACATGGAAGAGAATATAAAGTGAACGGAAACAGGGAGGAGGAAAAGAAGATAAAACTGAGAGAGACACAGCTGTCCCCCAAGCAGGCAGCCATGTCAGACAGATGCAGTGATGAAGAGCGCAATGCGTCCGGCAGACCTACATACATGTACTACACACCATGCAGAGAGTCTCACGTCCTCGTCGATAGAAACAGATTCATATTAATGACTCTGGATTGGGGGTGTCTACATGTATGTATGTATGTACATTAACCTTCTAGCCTAGGAGGTAGGGATGGCCTGTCGGAGATCAAGTGTAGGGCGCAGGTTTCTCTCAAATTAAGGGGAATGTGATTTTATGTCACTCATTTTATGGCTGCTTCGGTGAATCGCAAAGTAGAAATGCACACATTCTTTCCCTTTTCTCTTCTTGTTACATCATGTAACTACAATGTGGCCTTTGATTTTGATGAAATATGAATGATGCATGATAAATGCTGTGACGAATCAGCGTAATCATCACTACAATGTCATCTAGTGACTATTCGTTTTTAATCATCCTTTTTTTTAAAGTGATCATATCATACAGGCCTAATCATTGTTAAAACTCTGAAGAGTGGTAATGAAAATCAAAAGAAAAATAAACTATTGCCTAACTAACAATTTCACAAGTGGGTCATTTCACGTTAAGTGTACACTTTTTGAAAAATGGGGTTTTCCCCATTTTGGCATCTTTTAAACAATTATTATTTTATGTTGGCCATTTTATTTGATGGACTTTATCAACATCAACCTACAGTTCAATTTTCATAACACTGCAAACATTATTTCTGTTAATTTCAGCATTTTTAGTGCATTTTTAACGGAAAAGGGATTCTCATTTCATAATTTTGATAATGTTCATTGATATCTTACATGAATCTATTGAGAGTTGTGTAAAATTGTAATGTTTTAGTGTCAGCACAGCCACTATGTAACATCATAAAACTTATTTGACCAAATTTGACCAATAAATGTGAAAATGATGAATATTTTTGTAAAAGGCATCTTTTTCCGTTAAAATTAAAAAACATGTCCTCTCCATAACATTGAGGCCAGCAGCAGTGACTTAAAATGATATATATGGGCCTAAACTCTATTTAAATAATCTTCAGAATGTTTGAAAATGAGGACATGTCTCAAATCAATGAACAAAATATGTGATATATATTTTTTTGCTTGGTTAATTTGATGACTTTATTTTCCGTTAAAAGTGTGTCCTCTCCATAACAGGTATTTTCTTCATATATTAAAGCACTGAGGCTTGCACTATCTATGGCACTGGTATACAATAATAATATGCCTCCATTTAATATCATGAAATGTGATTTTCCATCTACATATCTATAGATGGTCAGTATCTCACACTAATGCAATGTTAAACTGAATGTCCTCTCCATAACAGAGTTACCCATTGTTAACAATGTACAGAAACAATTATTTTTTTATAGTATAATCACTTCCTTCATGTAAGAAAACATTGATATGTTGTTCCACTCAGTATAAGAATTCATTAAATATCATGTCAACAGCTATAATTTTATTTTGGTATTGATTTTCATTAATTCCTCTATGTAATTGGGTAATTTCTGAATGCAAAGACAGAAATATTCTCACAACATAGTCTGATATTAAATACATTTTAAAGTGCAATATTTGTAAGTGTGTAACTGACAAAATCTACTGATCATTGCAATCATTTACCACCCTGGTAGCAATATAATGTATGCCATTAGGTTGTTAAGGAGAGGACACATTTTTTTAACCAGGCACTTCAAGTAGGGAAAACAAATCCTCTGACCTTTGCCCCATATACAGTATCCATCAAAATAAACTATACTTTCGCTGTAACGTTTAGCGCAGTAAACGCAGGTGCGCGTTAAAAGGCCCATTATTGCACTTATCGCACACAGGTGCGATAGCTGCGCCTGGGTCCGATAGGGCTTATTGCACTTATTGCACTTATCGCACCTGCGCCTGGGTCCGATAGGGCTTATTGCCGGCCCTCTTGTTGCACCTCTGCGCTAGCTTCGATAGGGTCTACTAACCTACTAGCGCACCTGCCTTGCCCCTCGAACTGCACTGTTGTATAGAAAGAACGAAGGGAAAACGAAATGGCAGAATTTATGGTACGGCATTAATAAAAGGAAGAAATATCAAATGAAATCGTGAACGGAATGATGATTTTGAATTTCATTCCCCCGTTGAAGTACCGTCTTGTTGTCCTTGAGTACTAATATTAATTTACAAGGACCGATTTAGATTTGAGGCGAACGTAATTTTAGGTGAATGTGGGAGAGGACTATTTATACGTCTCACTATTCTGATTGGAATTATCAAACTACAACTACAGTAATTTGTTTTCCCAGGTCCACGATCGAGAGTCCCAGATCCCAGTACAGTATGCACTCATTTGCATACAGCCAATCAGAGCAATACGCTGTCTGTGTGTAGAGCTTCGCACCGTTTCGCATCACGAACAATTGTTTATAGAAAAATCAGTTCTCAACAGTTCTCAACCTTTACAAATAAAGTGCGTTCGAGAAAAAACGAAACTTTGAATTGTCGATGTTTTATCATATCTTAATCTCAATTATAATTAATAAATGACACATATTTGTAAAGCTGAGATCCCCTTCTTTCATTTGATTCACATGTTGCAAATTTAACACACGAGCGCTTTAAAACAATTTGAAGAAAGGTTACCAAAAAAAAATCATTTGGCGAACTGTATCTGAATTTCAAAGAGAAAATCACATTTCTAGAAATTTCATTTTCTACCTCTTTATATGAAACCTTAATCAGGAAAAATGAGCCAGGAATAAAAAAAAAGTTCTGTTTGTTTAATTAAATGCTTGCATTTCCATAATGTTATTAAACGAAATCGTTTTCACTTGCTGCAAGCAAGTGCCTTGTTATCTGTGAAGAAAAAAAAGTTGTTAAAGACAATTGTTTTGTTATCTGTTTAAAAAAGAACTTTGTTAAAGACAAGCAAGTGCCTTGTTATCTGTTAAGAAAAAAAAAGTTGTTAAAGACAAGAAGTGTCTTGTTACTGTTGAGAAATAGAACGGTTTTAAAGACAAGCAAGTAACTTGTTACAGTACCTGTTATTCATTTATCAGTTAGGACTTTCTGATCAGTTATACCAACAATTATGGAAACCTATATTCTCATATTGTTTTTGCAGGAATTTAAAGTAAGATGTTTTTTTTTGTTTATTACTCACTATAAATACTAGTTTAATTGACAATATGCATGGTATCGGGACATTTCCTACCTTATATTGCGTTATCTAACTTGGTATATGAAAATCAAAAATAAAGACTGGTGAATGTATTGATTACAAAAAAATTAAATTGCATTTAAACATTCAGATGTCACTGTTAAACAAAGTGTCCTCTCCATAACATACAATGTATATCAACGAGTCACTCTTTGAAAGTTTGGATTATGGAAAAAAGAAATAATAAGACTTGTATATCAAAACTGGTGTATCAATAGACAATATCAGTATTGTTTTTATTGTAAAATACTGTTTAAATAACATGAAACAATGTATGAATAACAAAACTTTCACGCCATATATTCTGAGATAAAGTTGGAGTTGTAATGATGGTGAATAATTTGAAGTTTATCCTCTCCAATATATGTCACTTGGCTCATATAATGTTCCAATAATCTATTGGCATGTTCTTACAGAAATGTTAGAAATGAATGATGCATAGCAATTTACATATCAACTAATATAATAAGAGTTCATATTGCTAAGATTTGTTGTTAAACAAATGTCCTCTCCAAAACACGTCAATGAATCAAGTTTGGAAGCTCATATTTGATTAAAACTTGCATTCACTTGTTTTTTTTTTACACAGCATCAAATAATTTAGACATAAATGCAACACTGTATACCAAATTTGAAGTCTATATAAGAAGAAGGACAAGAAATTCTCATGTCATTAAATAAATTCAACCTCCCCATAATTCAGTTTCCTATAAAATACACTAATTTTATGGCAAAATATGGCTTAAGTGAATAGGAAATAAGTGCATCAACATCTGATAAGTATAAAAAGGCATATAAAAGTACAGAAAACTATGTGTATACCATTTACAGGTATAATAAAGCTGATGTGTTCTTTGTTAAACAAAATGTCCTCTCCAAACGCCTATTTTTGTTACTGTATTTCAATCGAATATTTCTATATGTAAACATGGACTTGACGCTCTATAATTTTACACATTTCTGACATATACCCCAAACTTTCAGAATCTGTGCATCTTTTGCTCTAACAACAATTTTCATTTTTGACCCCCAGTGAGAAAAAAAGTGTACACTTAACGTGAAATGACCCAAGTCCTACATGTCTGGACATACAGTATGTCTGCATGATTGTGATGATTTACATGTATATAAAAAAGTAGAAGTACGGTAGCAATTTGTACAAGGTTCCAGGGCAACCAAAATTAATATGTGGGCAACTACAATGAGTTACATTGAGAAATATATTAGCACAAAAAAAGAATGGGCAAGTGAGGAAAACATATAATCATTATAATAACCTAACAGTTAATCAACTTATTAATACATGTATAAGGAGATGAAAACATAACCCCACCGTCCCACGTTACAATAATTTCCCTAGAAAATTTCAATCTATTTCCAACATTCACTTTAAAATGAAAGGAGTTTGTACATGAACATGTGCATTTAGTTTACATGTACATGAACAGTGTACATGACATGCAATTAAACCAGACAAATCATTTATATTTTTAAATATAAATATGTTCTTTTTTTCTTTGTTTAAAGCCCAAATGAATATTCACCTGCGAGTATCTTTGACTTCACACTGTCACAGCAATTGTAAAATGCTTTGAGAACCAAAAGGTCTTATACATGCACACCGTACACGACAATTGATATTACAAGTGGGTCCTACTGCCGCTCAAGCGACCGAATGGCTACATATCGCAGCGATAGCTTGAGGTTTCCTGCACACAGTTAGAGTACCTTCCTCCCCCCTTGGGCGTCCACTTATAGCTAGCTGACCAACGACGGAGTGAGCAAATTGATATTACAGAGTTTAGCCTGGTGCCAAGGCAGAGTGTTTTACCTCTTACAATCAAAATTAGTTCAGCAAGGGAGCTACATGTACGTGTAAGGGTTTATGTAAGTCACCATTACATCATTAAAGAATCAGGGATGCCAGTTAGATTTGATCAGAGGGCCTGAAAATCACCTAGAATGAGCTATTTTGAACACAAAAAAGCCAAAACTATGGTCTGAAAATAACTCGCCAGGGCCTGAATTCAGGCTATTGCCTGAAAACTGGCATCCCTGAGGAATAATTCACTCTTAAACTTTAATGATTAAAACTTTTTGATTTGTTTTATGATTACATGAATGGCTTCTATCTTTTCAAGACATGTTTTTCATTTGCTCTGTATGTACGGGATATAATGCCGGTTTTCTTAAAAGGCAGTGTACCCTATTGACACTACTTCAGATTTACATACATGTACATGTATACTGCCATCTCCTGTAAACAATGTCCACAGTCGTGTTCCACAAAGCATCATCAACTGCATGACGCGTGAGTGATGATGCTCGGGTAATGGAACAGGAAATTGCTCTCTTAACGCCTTCACCGAAAGATGGCACAATTGAAAATACATTACAGCTGTGGTAGCGATGTCAGAAATATACCCTACTTTTAAGAGATCTCTATTGTATGGTTTAATACTGAAATAGCACAACAAAAAAGCAATAGCAACTTGAGAGTTGAATAATCATTGCACTAACTTAAAAATTCAGGAAGAGTTTACATCTGGCAAGGACACAAAGTAACTTGTTTTCATCTGTATTATAATCCATTGAAATGCCTCACATAATTTTGAGATGATAATTTGATGTCCATAATAACAAACACCTTATCATAATTTATGATTCGTCCCCTTTATAAAGCGGTCTGTTGAAAGTGATACCTCATCCCTAATGCAGACACGATCATACTTGAATGGAAAACTAATTTGCAATTTGGCTTGGAAGCCAAGATACTACATCAGGGGGGTGTTTCACAAAGACTAAGACCGACTTTAAGTTGGACTTAAATATGGCAGGCTATTCATGCCAATGCACCAAAAAATTACTTTTTTTTTTACGAGGGCTCTTTTCAGATTTTCCCTTAAAAAAATAGCCCCCCTTAATTATTTTGCGGTGGCTATTTTGGAGCTCAGGGGGGCTTTTTTTTTAAAGGTTGTATTTTTTTTAAACACGGTTTTACCTAATTAAATTCCAAGCAAAGGCAAATAATAATACAATTGTAGCGTACTACATGTAAGTCATGTAGAGTATTGCAGACATTCAGATACCCATGATTTACTCACTTTGTGTTAAACGTGTGGCTTTATGATTTACATATACATGTAACTAAAACTTGTCAAAACGAGCGTTTTGTTTAACTGTTCGTTTTTCATATCCTAAGAAAATATTATCACTGACACGCAGGCTAGGATTTTTTTTTTATGGGGGCTACTTTTCCCCATTGCCTAAACAAAACCAAGGGGCTACTTTAAGAAAAGTGGGAGCTACTTTCTTAAAGCCATATTGTAAGCTGTAACAATAAGTTCTGTTTTTCCTTAGCCATCATACTACTAGCAACCAAATTGGTAGGTAATATGTTATTTAGTTTTTTTTTCTGTCCCAAATTTAATTGTTATCATGGACAATGCAATCCCATTAAAAAAAATGTAGACTAACTCCCTTTAAAATTGTGTTATTTATAACATTTAGATCTATAACCATTAAATGTGAGTAAATATTTTTACTGTTGCCCCACATATCGATGTATTTGTTATGCCGAAACATGCAAAATCATGTTGTTTTTTTTTTATAGACTCTAATTCTAAAGGCCAAGCCAAAGCTAGTTTCATTTCGTAGACAGAAATTGATGCCATCACTCATGACAATGGGCCTGGCATCGATCGTATATAAATAATTTTATTTAATTAAACAGTTGTAAGAAAAATTCTGAGGAATAGGAACATCCTTCATATATTTATTATGTTGATGGAAGGTTTTAGTTTTGGAGTTGGTATTTGGAACAGAGATTTCACTCAGACACATCAATAAATTGATTTATTAATTCCTAGGGTATATCAATTTATGGCGGGGCGATTTTTCAAGATATATCGATTTTTTTTCGCCCTCGTCTTGATTTTTACCGTGGTGATTTCAGAGGTTTAGGGGGCGAATCGCCCGTCGCCACCGTGTATTTTTTTCGTTGGAACTTGCTGTCACTATTGGTCTCTCAATTATGATCTTTAGATAATATTTTTTCCTTCAATAATGGACTATCAAAAAATGTAAATCCTGTAGATTTGTGACCACAATTTATACATCCCTTCAGAGACCAACGCCAGTAAATGGTTAGAGAAAATAGTGGCATGAACTGCCTGCCATAGTTAAGTCCAACTTAAAGTCGATCTTAGTCTTTGGGAAACACTCCCCTGGAGGGCGTTTCACAAAGCCTTTTTTCAATGACAAATGGCAAAAATCAATGACAAATCTGCTGATAGCCAATCAGAAGCAAGGATTTCAGTAGCTTATAACAAAAACTGTCATTTGTCACTGATGACCAGCTTTGTGAAACACCCTCCAGGGGGGTGTTTCACAAAGATCCTAAGTTGAAATTATCTCTAAGTTGGATTTAACAATTATGGAAAGCCGTTAGCATCTATGAAAATGTTTTGTAAAAGTTATTTTAAAAGGCATAAAATGTTAATTCAAATCATTAATGAGTTCTAATATCAAGGAGATTTCATGGTCTTGATGTTGAATTTATAAAAAATAAAACATATTTGAATTTTCACTATTGAATATTTTATTTTAAGGCTACAAATGGCTCTCCATAATTCTTAAGTCCAACTTAGAGTTAAGTTTGACTTAGGATCTTTGTGAAACACCCCCCTAGACTATTTGCTACACACTCACCATGGCAAGTTCCTGACGGTGATGGACGTACTGAGTGAAGTCTCCTTCAGCTTGCTGATGTTGTTGACTGTATGGCAGAAGGTGGCTTCCGAACGACTGCCATCTGAGAGAGAGAGAGGGGTAGAGGATAGAGAGGGGTAGAGGATAGAGAGGAAGTGTATCAATAAATGGCTTATCATACAGGTTGGTCAATTTGTACGGTGTTCAAGTGCTTATCTTCATGGCCTGCGTTGTGTGTTAACGTGCCCCTTCCCTTGTTCATAGACGCAGGCTATGTTAAGTGGAAAACACTCCGTCCCTCGGATAGGATGTTAAATGGAGGCCCCGTTTAGAGAAGAGTCACTACCTTTGCACATTAAGAACCCACTGCACTATTCGTATAAGAGTAGGGGGAAACCCCGGTGTAGTGGTCCCCCTGTACACACCCCCAGTATAGTACGATAATACTCTGTAAAGAGGTCTGTACTCAAAAAGGAAGGAAGAAGAAAGGCATGGGAAACACAAATCAATAGCAATACCTTACAGAACCACAATGAAATGACTTATAAAGCGTTTGAATGAACGGCATGTACATGTACCTGTATGTCTTCAATCATTTACGGTTTTAAAGCCACACTGTACTACTTGTAGCTACTTGCGCCCTCTATAAAACAAACAATGCCTAATCGGTAACCATTGGTCCCCAATGATCCTCTTTTTCTTATGTTATATGAGAGCTGAGTTGATGAGATAACCACCTGTCAGTGACCTTGCAGGGTGGTCTAATCCCTCCTTTACACTAGTACAGATGGCCTTTAAAGTATAAGAACACAAAATTCAAATACCACATTTCGTATAGAGTTAGTAAATTTGGGGTTGGTCATTTCATCTCCTTATCTCTTGGTAAATGCATCTCCCTCAGTATGAGATTGAAATCGGCCGAATTAGAGAAAGAGGGTTTCCTCCGACGAACTTCTACATGTACATGTAGATGTACTTTGGAGAGATAAGTAAAGTGGCTTCATATTGAAAATAGTTTCAGTGTACTGTAGTGTACATGTTCATGTAAATGCTTTGCAGTTTTCTTCTCTTTTCCCCTCCTCCCCTTTTCCTTTCCTCCCCTTTCTCAGGTCCTCTCCTTTCCCCTCCTCCTCCTGCTTCTTCTTCTCCTCCTCCTTTTGGGTTTTTTTTTTTTTGGGGGGGGGGGGGGTGGGGGGGGGGGTTATAGCATTGTTTTCCATAGGGAGAAAATAATTGGAAAAGATACATATTTATTGTGTAAATTGCTTCATAATGAAAATAGCTTCATTGTATCAATGGATAGTACAGTGTATGTCACTTTACATGTACAATTTACATGTATGTACATGTACATTTATGAATGCTCAAAGGATGCCTACTAACATTTTGTAATTACTATTCTTTTCATTCATTTATTCATTGATTCATTTAATAAATTCATTCATTTACTCATTCATTAATTTATGTATTTAGTTATTTTTAAAGCTTCATCATTTCCAAAGGTGAAAATAATTGGAGGAGCTGTACAGTAGTAACATGCTTCATAAGCCTGAGTCATGTCGGGATTTTCATAAACCGGGTCCCGACGGCCTTGCACCGATCGGGACCCGGTGTCCCGAAATCAGCTCGCAGGATTTGTCACTTGCCTCTATAAAAAGCGCATATCATCAGTATGTCCCTTAAAAGTGACCTTTTTTATCAGTATAAATAAATCAACACATGCATACCACGACACAGATTGGTATATTCTTCCATTTGACATTATTTTCATCCATGATTGGCGATGTTTAGTGCCATTATCGTGCCTCTCAAAGTAAAAAAAACTCGAGCAAAAATATAAAGACAACATTCGAGCCGCCATTTTGATTCATGCAGGTTGAATAAATCGGGTCAAAAAATATGAATGTTAGAATAATAAAACGGCTTTCTAAAAAATTCTTCTTTACAACAACCGATCAAATAATTTGTTAAAGACAAATAAATATTTATCTCTTAATTTAAACATCGCATGCTTTTTTTTAAAAGCTGAAAATTACTTGGTAATCACAAGAGTTCGATACGGATAGCTGTTGCAAGGCAAGTTAAGACTAGTCTCGGAAAAATGCGCAGTGCTCGTCGTTAGCTGTAAGGCGTGCCAGAACGAACTCAAACAAAGACGTGGTCGTAACGAGAAAAAAATCATTAAAAGCTACGAGAGCACAATTGGAAAGACAACTACTCACGACGAGGAGCACTGCGCATTTTCCGAGACTAGTCTGAACTTGCCTTGCAACAACTATCCGTATCGAAACTTCTTGTGATTACCAAGTAATTTTCAGCTTTTAAAAGAAGCATGCGGTGTTCAAAATCAAAGAAAAAATATATATTTTGTCTTTTAAAAATTATTTGATCGGTATGTTGTACAGAAGCGCTTTTTAGAAAGCCGTTTTATTATTCAAACATTAATGTTTCTTTCAACCTGATTTATTAATCCTGCCGAGAGACCTGGCCAGTACAGTAGCTGGCTAGTAGCTGGCAAAAACAACCCCATGGGGGGAACTGCTTTGCAATTTATATCAGCATTTCAAATTCTCGCTACCCTAAATAGGTACGAAAATCTCGAAATTCGCGAGACGAGGTAATTTTCACTCTCTCGGGTCGTCACTACAACTTCCGGTATAGAGTCCCATCCCGCTGGCGCTAGCGCCTGTGTTCGCTGTGCAGAGTTTTCACGCACGCTAAAATCGATGCCAATCAGTGTAATTGGTACAGATTATAATATGCAATGGAAAGCTTCGGGCAGAATTAGTGACTTTAGCACAAAAGGCCGTTAAACTCTACCGTGAAAGAGAGTAGTGCTGTAGTCAAACGTTTAACCGTCCGGTATCCGACCGCCCATGGCGGATTCCGTTTTCAATTGGACGGTTTTGTTTTCCCGATTTTTTTTTTTTTTTTAATCGTTTAACCGAAAACCGTCCGGTTTTGACTGGCGGTTAAACGGAATTGGAGATATCCGTGATGTTACAGCACTAAAAGAGAGGGTTGTGATCACGAACGCCTGCACAGGAAGCTGTAATGTCGAAAAGCTATCCCATAATGCAATGCGGATTTCAGGATTTCCCCCGGATCTCGGCAGAATCGCTATTTGGGGTAGCGAGAATTGATTCAGGATGAGCTAGAATATGATTGGTAACAATTAAATACTTAAGTTTTAAGGTGGATTGATTTTAGTGGTGTGCAAAACTGCACTTTCTTACATATTTCTTTATTTTTTTCGGAGCGTCGGTTCTCAAAAAACGAAACCGGGACCTGACGGCAACGGTCGGGTCCCAGTGTGATCGACCGTACCGACTCAAGCCTATTCATAATGATAGTAGAGTAAATGTACAGTACAGTAGTGCACATCACCTGTAATGCACATTTTACATGTACTTTAGTTGTGTTTATATTTTGGGGTGTTAAATCTTTTCCACAAGAGTAAATAATTAAAGGAAAGCTGGACCTTTCCCATGCACAAATACAGCTAGTCCATAACAATAGCATTATCACTATCATGGCAAAAAATTACAATTGTATTTGTATAAGGTCAAACTACATGTAGATTTGGCTACGATCTCAGAAAGGAAGTCCACTATTCTCTGGTTGGTTTCAATAAGTATGCTCAGTGAAAGATTAAGGGAAATTTGAGAATATACTGTACATGTATATGCAGGAAATTGATAATTCAAAGAGACTACATATTCTAAAATAATTGAAAATAAACTGGCAAGCTGATACTAGGGACTTCCCTTTCAGTAATTTAGTTAATTCTTCTTTTTGAATTACAAAGGTTATAGAAACTAAAGGTGTCATAGTCAAGTGGTTTAAGCACTCGACTAGAAATGCAAAGGTCATGGGTTCGATCCCTGACATGGCACTCAGTCATGTCCTTTGGCAAGGCATTTATTTACATGTACATACATGTATATTTGCCACTCCATAACTAGGAGAGAAATGGGGACCTGGTAGAATGACAAAAGCCTTCCTGTTAGTAATTGCCATATGCCCTCACAGTGACCATATGGTAGGAAAGCGCCCCAGGGAGTGGAGATGGTGCACATTGTACATGAATGAATCTGGTGATCAGGGTAATTTTCTGTATAGCGCTTACAGTAGTAACAGTATTTTGTATTACATGTATGTAAGTGCTCTGTAAATACAGATTATTATCAAACTGTTTAAACAAGAACTTACTTTGTAAGGGCTCATATTAGATTGTCTTAGGCAAATTTTCCTTAACCTTGTCAAATTTTTCACTGATCAAATGACATCATTTATTTTAGCATATTGTATACTGTACATTTGCATTACATGTACAAACAAATTCTAATTGATCATTGATCAGCAAAACATAAATCAATTATTAATGATCTTTGCCATGGTATACGAGACGGCATGAAAGATTACGGTACCGGTACTGGGAAGCACAGCATTACATACGTGTACATCTGACAAACATAAGATACATGTACTGTACATGTATCTTCAATGTTCAATAAGATTTGATGAACAAAAAATCTAACAGAACCATATGATAGCCATGATTAGAAATTCATCAACCAGACATTCATAGCTGAAATACACTGTGTACACAATAAAGTCAGTCATCCATTGGAAGATTAAATACTGACCTCAAATTAATATCAAATTATTATCTTAATATCATTCAATCAACTGATGGGAGATATCATAATTATGTTCTGTTGTACTACCAGTGCATTTATTATTATATAAAACAACAAGTCTAAAGAGATACATGTACATGTACATGTATATGTACATGTAGAAGGGAATTAGCATTTAAATATAATCTTGAGCTCTGGCCTCTGGTATGGGTATCGTATTTTGAGAGAAAATTGCTATGAATTATTCTGGATTGTTTATCCTGCAGTAGATTGGTTTTTAATCTTTTTAAGATGTGAAATAAAAACAAACGCACAAAAACTAACTGGGCATCATCTTCGATAAAAACCACAAATCCCATTTGCACATCGTGAGCTGTGGTAAGTACAGTCATGTACATGGAGTCGGGCCTACATGAACATACCGAACCCGGATTTCCTTATATTTCTATGCTCATTACTCAGCCACTATATATTTTCTACAAAAATTGTTTGGCACAAGTCATTTATTTGTTATCTTTAACATCCAGTGTAAGTTTTGTTAGATTCTGCAAGATTTTTTTTTTTATATTTACCAGAACTCAAGGTTATCTTGAAGTACATTTAATCAGGCCTTATATTTCAATATTTTTAGGGCAAGGCCACTTTTCTGTAGGGCACATTCCTACATGTATATTACAGCACAAATAGGAAGAATTGGAAAGGGCACAACAAATCTCCAAGGCCAATGAGAGGGGCATTGAGGCCAATCAAAAGGACATCCACAGTCATGGCCTTGATGGAAATAATTTAAGCCCTGTTTATTTATTATGAATACCTGATTTTTAATAGTCTGATAAACGTGACAAAAGATTTTTTATCAAAATGTACTATCTAGTGGTCTTTTACTAAAGGGCAATATACAGTCCTGAACTCCTGATATTCTGAAATATACATGTGCCAATATAAATGTATATTTCAGATTACAAACATGTAGACTAGCTAGTACATTTCTTGAAGATGCCATTACTCTGTGCAAGGTTTGATGATAAATGCCTACATTACACGGACGTATTCCCACTGGGCACTTAGTCTGGCTCTTCCAACATAAATTGGTGCTTCCATTTCCCCCATGTAAGCTAATTGGTAAACACAAATTTATGAGATGCTTTCAGTGACATACATGTAGGCCTACATGTGATGTGATGTGAATTACATTATGAACAAACTCAAATTCTCTTGCAAGACTATCTACAGTGTACATGTACATGTACCTAAAATACAGAGCATGAGCGTCATGTACACGTGAAATCAACATAAACACATGAAGACCTGAACAATTGTCCATGGCAGAAATGAACATCCGTGCATAGCAAACTATGAAGTTCTACCTCCTCCTCCACTCGCATGTACATGTACATGTAATGAGATAAGTACATTTTGATGTTCAAAATAAACTTTAATTTACAGATCTATGAACATGTAACTACCTGAGAGGCTGTTACAAAGTATACTACCGTATATCAAATTTGAGACTGATAACATACTGTACATACATGTGCATACAGACCAACATGTAAATTAATATAGGCCTTCACATAATGTTCAAGTAGTGCTGTAGCCGAACCGCCGAACCGAACGGAAGTTCGCCGAACATGGCACTTCCGAACCGAACCGAACCGAACCGAACCGAACGCAAAGGCCTGGTTCGGATGTTCGGCAGAAAAATATAAAAGTTTTTGCAAGCTAATAAACTTGTCATTTTGTACCTAATTTTTATGTCATGATTGCTCATTTTATATTTACTTTTTCCCATTTTCCGCCTTTGTGATTTATGCCTATCCAGTGGTGGGCGCGACTTCACTGGCGCCATTTAAATCCCAAATCCTGACCACGCTACGTCACGATCGCAAGCCATAAACAAGAATACATGTGCGTGATAAAAATTAGGCCTGAGTCGGTACGGTCGATCACACCGGGACCCGACCGTTGCCGTCGGGTCCCGGTTTCGTTTTTTGAGAACCGACGCTCCGAAAAAAATAATGAAATATGTAAGAAATTGCAGTTTTGCACACCACTAAAATCAATCCACCTTAAAACTTAAGTATTTAATTGTTACCAATCATATTCTAGCTCATCCTGAATCAATCCGAACTGCTGATATAAATATGGGTTGCAAAGCAGTTCGCCCCATGGGGTTGTTGTTGCCAGCTGCTAGCTAGCTACTGTACTGGCCGGGTCTCTCGGCAGGATTAATAAATCAGGTTGAAAGAAACATTAATGTTTGAATAATAAAACGGCTTTCTAAAAATACTTCTTTACAACATACCGATCGAACAATTTTTAAAAGACAAAATAGATATTTTTTCTTTGATTTTAAACACCGCATGCTTCTTTTAAAAACGGAAAATTACTTGGTAATCACAAGAAGTTTCGATACGGATAGTTGTTGCAAGGCAAGTTCAGACTAGTCTCGGAAAAATGCGCAGTGCACCTCGTTAACTGTAATGCGTGCCCAAACGAAACCAAACAATGACGTGATCGTAACGAGAAAAAAATCATTACAAACTACGAGAGCACAATTGGAAAGACAACTACTCAAAATTATCGTAAGCAGATACATAACTTGGAGGAAGAATACAATAGTTGTCCAGGAAAAGCCACAGAAATAGTGATAATCGAGGAGAAACTGGGTACATTTTTATCGCAAGGGGCCTGCTGCAAATACTCGAATCCTTTGTTATACTGCTTTTTACCGTAGAGGGCGGTATTTGGTATCTAGCCTCGTGTTCAATTTAAACACGTGTAGTTCGAGTATTTGCAGGAGGCCCATTCAGATAATGATTGTACCTATAGTAACTCCTTAAATATCACTATTTCTGTGGCTTTTCTTGGACAACTATTGTTTTCTTCCTCCAAGTTATGTATCTGCTTACGATAATTTTGAGTAGTTGTCTTTCCAATTGTGCTCTCGTAGTTTGTAATGATTTTTTTCTCGTTACGATCACGTCATTGCTTGGTTTCGTTTGGGCACGCATTATACAGCTAACGAGGTGCAGTGCGCATTTTTCCGAGACTAGTCTGAACTTCCCTTGCAACAGTTATCCGTATCGAAACTTCTTGTGATTACCAAGTAATTTTCAGCTTTTAAAAAAAAAGCATGCGATGTTTAAAATAAGAGATAAATATTTATTTTGTCTTTAAAAAATTATTTGATCGGTATATTGTCAAGAAGAATTTTTTAGAAAGCCGTTTTATTATTCAAACATTCATATTTTTTGACCCGATTTATTCAACCTGCATGAATCAAAATGGCTGCTCGAATGTTGTCTTTCCATTTTTGCCCCAGTTTTTTTACTTTTAGAGGCACGATAATGGCACTAAAAATCGCCAATCATGGATGAAAAAATGTCAAGTGGAAAAATATACCGATCTGAGGCGAGGTATGCATGTGTTGATTTATTTGATTGATAAAAAGGTCACTTTTAAGGGACATACTGATGATATGCGCTTTTTATAGAGGCAAGTGACAAATCCTGCGAGCTGATTTCGGGACACCGGGTCCCGATCGGTGCAAGGCCGTCGGGAGCCGGTTTATGAAAATCCCGACATGACTCAGGCCTAATAAAAATATCTTCAGCTCAAACCCATTCAAAAAACAAAAAAAAAATAATAATTTGTAACAATATCGGACAAATTTTACAATATAAATAATGAAATAAATATATATTATAGTATGGTATTTATTTATTCAGGAAAAATACGGATTTTATATTTTTCCTATTAAAAATAAAAAACTTATAAAAAACAGTTATTGACGAGCCTAAATTTCTATTCAGATGGCAGCTTTCATGACTCTAACATTAGACAACAACCGTCTCAGAAAATCTTTAAAAAATATCATTTATTGACAAATTGAAAACATGATTCTTTTAAAATTGAAAATAAAACACGATTCAAGACGGAAATACGAATGTAAGTAGTATTTTTCTTCACAAATAATTACGTTTAGAGCAGTTTTTAAAGTGAAATTCGTACTGGTCGGAAGCAGTGTGCAGAGGTCCTCCGTGCTGGTCGGGCCCGGCAGGCCGGCCGGCCCTCCCAGTGCCGACCGCCGTGACAATAACGCTGCTTGCTATTATACTACCAAACCCCGAACCGAACCAAGTTCGGGTGAAAAATTGCCAAACTCTGCCGAACCGAACCGAACACGAACATAGCGTCTGACTTACAGCACTATGTACATGCACCTGCTTTATTCATCTTCAACTCACATTCACTATATCTTTTGTACATTGTATGCCCCCAAATAGCACAATATTCCAAGTGCTTCTAAAGAAAAAAAAGTAAAGAAAATAAAATTTCTTTCTTGCCTACTCAGACAAGCCTACATGTGCATGCATTATACAGTGTGGTATCCCCCAGGGATCAATAAATTCACAGCAATTACATGTGTAGTGCTTTACACTGTCATTACACTGCCTACTGTATATTGTAGGTAAATCGCAAACAAGTATTTTCCATATTATGTTGTTACTTGGCAATACAAGAAATTTCAATTCAAATCATGAATTAAATATGAATTATAAGCCTTTGTTTAAATAGCACTAGAGTATTAAAGCATATCTGCCATAGTTTACAGGAGGGATTAGACTGCCCTGCAAGGTCACTGGACAGGTGGTTGTCTCATCAACTCAGCTCTCAGTTAACATAAGAAAAGGAGGATCATGGAGGACCAATGGTCACCGATTAGGCATGGTTTGTTATATAGAGGGCGCAAGCAGCTACAAGTAGTGCAGTGGGCCTTTAAAGAGATGGTTCATTGAAATGTGGAAAATGTGCAAATTACACCTCTACAGATTGCTGAGAACATTAACAAAATGAGCAAAGTACTTTTGAAGCCCTCACTGTTGTGAGGAATAAATTAAATGCAATTTTGTTGCCCTTTCCTGAACCCACTCACGAAGTGAATTGACGGCGTTATTTTACATGCGAAACGATGACGTCACAATATGAACAACCTACATCACACATTCGGGACAATGTTGGATACCCATTGCAATTTTCAGATATGGGTTAACGTTGTTTGTATATTTACCGCTATAGTGGTGATATTTCCTCTTTTTTTGGCATTTTGAATGAGATACACTGAATAAATGATACTTTCTACAAATGTTTGTTTGATTTTTATATTTTTTTCCGTCACATTTGAGCATAAAAATCGGAAAATAATCACATATTCTGAGTGCACTTCAGCGTGTATGTGTCTGATCTGGGAAGGCAAAGGACATTTTGCATGCTGACCTATAACGACTCTTTTTGAGTAAAATAGGCGACAAATTTACATAGAATTGTCCAGATATTCATTACAAAAATGTGCGATTAGGCTGATTAATTTACATTTTTGATAAATCAAGTCGTATAGGACCTGATAAACCGAGAGAAACAGATCAGTCCGGTTCGCGATTCGTACGGCTAGCTCGAGCGCCGGGGCTACGGGCTAGGCTGGCTAGCAAGCTGCGCTAGATGTGATGCACGCATTATAGAGGTCCGTGTATTGCACACATAGTACATGCACAGAGTACGCACGCACAGCTACCAGCTACGGAAAACTTGAACGCTACATCGACGATATATTCACTCGCTTTTTGGAAGTTATATACCATTTATCTAGACTAACGTCAGATTAAAAACCAAAACCATGCCATGGAGGAGCCTTCTGGAGTATATACTCAAGTATGTTTTAGTCCATATCCATATTTCCAGGGGATTTTGATGAAGGTAAACAGCGTTAGGTATAAATGGGTACAGTACTCGAGAGTCAATGCAATACATGTGTATAGCACGCAAATTGCATCTCGCACCGTCGTCAATCATTTCAGCTGAGCGGCCCGCTGTTCATATTGTGTCGTCACTTCAAAAATCAGCTGACTTACGATGTTTTGGGGGCGTTGAGTGGGTTGATTTTTCGTCAAGTTCAATCAACTTTTATAAATTTCGCTCGAATGTACAAGTTACACAAATGTAATGATTTGACTCAGTGTAATTTTTCGATTGCAATGATACCAAATTCAGTCAAGTTTGAAATCAATAAACCATCTCTTTAAAGTCAATGTACAGGTAGTTCTAAATGTTATCACTGTATTGAGTCAATTTCAGATAATAATAATGGCTTCTTAAATAGCGCTTGATAGTTGTAGTTTTAACGTTGTGACGTTCATGGTGCTTTGACATTATTACCCCAAATTTAAGCAGAGCTGCCTGGGTTGTGAGAGTGGCAAATCTAGATTAACATCTTGCCAAAGGATATTAAAGCTGGGCTGGAATTTAAACCCTGTACCTTGTGATATTTGACAAGATATATTGGAATTAAACACAAGTTATAACACTTTCTATACTATGCCATACTTGTGTAATTAGTGAATAGGTAAATAGGCACCATTATGTATCAATGAAAAAGGAAATTGTCAATGACCTGTTCAGAGCGAGATACATGTAATGTACATGTACTGTTGGTGTGTTCCTTTCCAGTCATTCATAAACAGGTCCTGTGAGCTGAGTGACCTTTGGAACTACTTGGAAATGAATGGACATTTTTTTTTAGTAGTGTAGGTGAACTTTGAACACTGTCCAATGGGCATGTTCTGACAAGTGCATGTTATTACTAAACGTTACATGTCAGTCATGTACACTGTACATGTAAACAAAGCTAAAATCATATTATTAGCAAATCATTCACAATCCATGCACATCCTTACAAAGGCCGTCATCTACATGTAAGTCTAGGTAGTAAGTAATAATTGGCACAAGACATGCTTCTTCTCCTTTTCTTCTTCTTCTTTTCCTCCTCTCAGGAGAATTTAAATAAAGCCATAATTTTGCATAAGGATTAAATTTAGGGACACTGATTTTCCATTTAAAAAAAAGGCCTTTTTCATTTCAAAAAATCTAAAATTCCGTTTCAGATGGGCTGAAAAATGGAAATTCCGTTTTGCCATAGACTTTGTACACATGAAAAAAAAAAAAAATCTGTTTAAATAAGATTTTCATTAAAACATAAACTTGTAGGGTACAAAATGTTCTATTAAAGCCGCCACCTTTGACAAGTCACTGATAACCACTCAAAAACATACGGACGGGACTGGATAAACTTGATGCAAAATACTAGTGAACATATAGAGCCCTAGGGTCTAGGCTAGACCTACGAAAAATTATCAAATGTTTAGATTTACTAGCTTCAAATTTGAACTTAGACAAGCAGACTAAAGTGAGCGGAATGTGTCAGAACACGACATATTCCTGACGGAACGATAGGGTAGTACTGACGTCGACGAAAACATTTCAGTCTTGGATGACGATTTTGACATTAAAAAAAAAAAAAAAATTGTTGAACGCGGGATTCAAACTCTTGTGTACAAATGTAGATTGGGACCCGAAACCACCGCCTTAGACCGCTTGGCTATCCCGACTCTGATGCTTTCCCATGAAGCTTTCTCTTGTGTATTGCATTGCACCATATTTTTGTTCGCGCGATCTGAGGATTGAGGTTGCTTTAGCTTTGGCAAAAACTTAGATCTAGATCTACCAGTAGAGTTTGGTTGGTAAGTTATGAATTTTTATTTACGAGATTGACAAAACTTTGCCCTTCATTTAAAAAATATAACACATAATTGTTGGTATTAAAGACATGTGTTATTCTAGACAGTTATTCTAGAAATGTCCATCACCTTTCATTGTTGTCCCATATGTACAAATTCGTGTTTTTGACTTGCGATCCTTTTTTTTTTTTTACTCTTTCGCTGCAAAGGCCGCACCCGACTTTTTTTATATTTTCTCTTCCAAAAATACTGCGGCCTTTACACCAGCAAATACGGTACCCAAGCTCTTTTTTAAGGTTTCCAGAGCTACATGTAAATTGCACCCTGCTCCTGTGTATTGTTTGTTGTTGCACCTGTCTCTATTCTAGATCAGATGAGAGCTAAGGTCATGGTTGAATCAAGGCTAATGAGCTGTAACCTCACAACAGAATTCTAGTTTTAGCAAAAAGTAAAATTCTCTGGAAATTAGCATCACCAGTAGAGAATCAGCGATAATTTTGTCCTCTCTTTGGTTTTATTTTCTCTGAAAATGACATGAGAAATGACTTCTCCAGAAATACAAAAGAGATACATGTTGTACATGTAGATTACTGAGGTCATTCGCTGTACTCAAAGTACTCAAAACTAGGCTAAATGTACTTGATATAAATCTATAGTACCAAATAATTACCAACACTTCTAAACATTTAGTTTCAGTCTTTGTAGTCTTCTTCTTCTTCTTCAAGATAATCTGCCTCCTTCAATACTGAAGATTCTTGCAGATGCTGTCTATACTCTGCCGGATTAGGGTGTGCAGGTGGACCACTACACCGGGGTTTCCCCCTACTCTTATACGAATAGTGCAATGGGTTCTTAACGTGCAAGGGTGGTGACTCTCCTGTACACGGGGCCTCCATTTATCGTCCTATCCGAGGGACGGAGTGTTTTCAACATTACATAGCCTGCGTCTATGAAACAAGGGGAGGGGCACGTTAACACACAACGCATGCTTCAGTCATCCGCCTGGGAGGGATTTGAACCCGAGACCTTTGGTCCGACAGGCAGACGCTTTACCGACTGAGCCAACTCGCCTCTCACTGAGCCTCTTACTGTACAGTACATGTATGCGCCTTATTCTCTTTTACATTCTCTCTGCCCCTCCCCCTTTTTTTTAAATTCTTCATATCTTGTGACTAAGTTGTGCCCCTAGGAGTTATTTTCGTCTTATTGCATGTACAGCCGAGAGATTTATAATAGTGCTGTAGTCAAACGTTTAACCGTCCGGTATCCGACCGCCCATGGCGGATTCCGTTTTCAATTGGACGATTTCGTTTTCCCGTTTTTTTTTTTTTTTTTTTTTTTTTTTAATTTTTGATTTATGCCCCTCCACCTGGCACTATGCCTGGCAATGTCTCCCAGCTCAGTAATCTGTGTGTTGACTAACCACTCCGAAACTAGAACAACACTCCAATTTGTCTGTCATCTTGGTTTGAAAGTAATCTTTGTAATAGATCTCAATTATGTAGTTTATAATAATAATTCATCCAGCTTTTACACACGGCGTACCACAAGGTTCTATCCTAGGTCCTCTACTGTTTTTAATTTACATTAATGATCTTACACATTCTTCTAAAAACGACATTGTTACTTTTATTTGTGACAAGTTCACAAGCACAAATCGGCGCCTTCAAATGCACCTCGCATTTAAATGAAAGTCCTACCTGCTTTTTCACACGGGTCAGTCAAGTTAAATCGTTTAACCAAAAACCGTCCGGTTTTGACTGGCGGTTAAACGGAATTGGAGATATCCGTGATGTTACAGCACTAATTTATAATAACAAACAAATAATCTTATCGCAAATGCCACAATTTGAAGAAAATATAAGAACTACATGTAGTACTAATTAAACAAGTCAAAATCTTTCTAAAGAGTCTGGTAGAAATGTGTAACCATCTACAACGCTACAACTTTAAAAGACACACCCACCTTCTTCCATCTTCTCCCCCTGTTCTGGATCATCCGGCCCCGGTTCAGTGGTCAGGTCCCCATTCATGACCACAGGGTTCTCGTCCCTTCCACCACCACCCCCTCCTGTATCCACGTCATCCCCCAGGGGCTGGGTGGGGGACGTCTCCTCTTTGGTGGGGATGTTTTCGTTCGGTGCTGGAAAGGAAAAGAAAAAGATGTTAAGTTGACATTCTCAGACTAAATTTCCTTATGATTTTTTATAAACCAATCGAAGGTTACCAATCGAAGGTTGCCAACATATGCCAAGAGTATTTACATAAGAGAACTTTGCCACAGCTCACAAGTTTCTGTTGATGTATGATGTATGTAGAATGTACAAGGGTTAAGGGTATTCAACTTTGGGGTCAAGTCACTTCCAGAAAAGGTTCCACACTGGGAGCATTTTCACAGGGGTTCTGCATTGACATTGGGTGTGCATGGAACTGTCTAAGTTTCAAAATGGGGGGGGGGGGGTTAGGTTTTTATAGTCAGGGCACCCATGTGCACAAGGTTACTGTTAGTGTTGAGCCTGTCACCAGTGATGCAAAGAGATTATCTGCATCACAACAACAATGCAGGTCTTTGGTCAATGCCTTATAAAGACAAAAAAATCAAGTTCTCAGCATTAGACCATTGGCAAGGTGATTCCTACTCATTTAGCCTTTTATGGATGCAATTCAGTTAAACACAATCCTGGGTCAAACTTTGACCACCAAAATTCACATTTAACAAATGAAAATGAGACCTCCTAGTCAGACTATTCTTTTGCTAAACCTACATCTTTTTAAAGCCTAAAATCAGCATCTGGTTTCAATTTCAGTAGAATACAAGCCCTTATAAATCCATAGAGATCTATACTAAGTTGTATGTGTAGTTAGGGTCTACCCAGTTGGACCGTTTAGATGTCTAGATGATATTCCACAACCTCAATCAAAGGGACTGGCCTCAGGCCTCACTTAAAACAGACATCCAAACCCCTGTCCCTAACTAAAAGTATGAAACATTCAATTGATTAAGAAAATTAAGTAAACACACTTCAGTTCTGAGTAGGCTAGTATCCGACAGTTACATTTGAACAAGTTAAAAAATAAATGAAACGGTCAGTCAGCTCAGACAGTGACAGTGAGGAATTACATTTACAACAAAGTTACACAGCATAGACCCGGCCCTTGTTAATAATTATCAATATTTACAGGTAATCAAAACATATTTTTGAAACCCTCTCTCAATTAAATTTCATATTTTATTATCAGAGAAAAACATAGATCTAATGACAAACAATTTAATGAAGCAATGACAATAAACTTTGACAAAGGTCATGCAGCATGCAGGTCACCATAATCAATGATTGGGTCGAGTATGACATGTTCATTGATGTTGTTGACATCTTTTCCACCCACGCAAAAACACCTTCTCATTCAACAACATGTTCAAATTAATCAAACTCTGAACCCTGGACAAAAATATGAAATATGATTTTTAGACCCACCCTCCTGTGTATCCATCTCCTCCGTCTCACTTTGAGGTCGTTCGTTGCTGGGGTAGTGGTTCATTGTGCCTGAGGGACTCTTGTTCGTCTTCTTCGATTTTTTCTTATCGGACTCCTTCAATTCCACGACCGACGTCGCCGAATCTGACCCCTTGTCACTGCCTTGCGACGAGGGTGCTTTTCGGGACGTTGGAGGCACCTTCACGTGCTTACTTGCGATCCGCCCAATCTCGGCTGATTTCCCCTGCTGGCAGGGGCCTTCTTCCGACACGACAAGCCTAAATATCAGATTTTGGGGAGACAATCGGTATCGGAAAATGAAAAATACAACCTCATCACAATGGTTTCGCAAGGTGTATGCAGCCGCATTAACTCCATTCAATACATGGTGAATGATTATTGTCTATGCAAAAAGTGCATAGGGAATCTGTGTGTGTATTATCGAATAGGGAGTGATGAGATAGCGCGCGACATATAGTCGCAAAATGGCGATTCGTGATGGATTATGGGATAGTACCTATTTGCTTCATAATAATGTTTCGTTCGAAGTTCCTCTCTTTCTCCTCGAATTCTAAAAAAAGAAATCGCCGTCGCTCTTGTCAAAATCGACAAAAGATCAAGTTCTTTGCAATACTATGGATTCAACTAGATTTTCATAATTTATTTGTCAAAAAGAACCACAATATCGCATATCTTTAAAGAGAGTCCAGACTCCAGCGCCATGACCCTCTAACTAAAAATAAACAAAAATTACCCCCTAGGACAATAACCACCCCCCCCCCCGGTCCACGTACCCTGATAATAAATTGGTTTTATTAAAAAAAGCAGATTTTTTTTTTCGGGGGGTAAATGTCCTCGGGGGAGGGTGATTGTCCAAGGAGGGAATTTTCAGGGGGTAAATTTCCGGGGGGGGGGGGAATTATGTCCTCGGGGTTGTCCGTGGGGGTAATTGTCCTATAGAACCCGTTTTAAGAGATCTTTTGACAGCAGCAAGGAGACATGTTATCTCTCGATTGTGATTAACATTTTATAATAATGATGTAAAAACAAACAAATACATAAACTAGATCACAGTAAAAAGTCACAAACCTGGCTTTCGTTGTGTTCACCATTTTCCAATTATCCACTTTTGTTTTTTATGGAGTCTGTCAATACTGAATTATGTATTATACGGCAGGCGCGGATCCAGGATTTCTTAGGGGGGCCCAAATGTGAAAATATGCGAGCAAAATTTTAGAACATAATGGTAACCAGCAGTGGCGTACTGAGCGAATACAGTTTGGGCCGGGGGGGGGGGGAGACAAAAAAAAAAATCCGCATTAACCCCACTTTTACATGCAGGCCACACTGCTCTTTTCTTTTTAAGTGGGTGGGATCAGGTAGAGCGTAGCGTAAATTGGTGTGGGGTCTAGGGTCCGAAAGCCCTGACGGGGGTCAAGGGACGGAGCCCCCGGAAGCTCAAGGATTTGAGGCATTTTATAACGGTCAGATAAGCATTCAGGGGCCCGTCTTATAGGGCCCTTGGTAGGGTCCAGGGCAGAGCCCCCGGAAGCTCATTTTGGGGGCATTTAATTACGGTCAGATGAACACAATGGATACCTTATTTGTGACACTGGCCGGTCACTAATTGGCGTGGGCTCCAGGGGCGGAGCCCCCGGAAGCTCAGGGGTGTAGGCATTAAATTACTGTCAGATGATAATCCAGGGGCCCGCCTTAGGGCCTTAGGCAGAATTCGGGGGGGCAGAGCCCCCGAAGCTCAGGGGTTTTAGGCAATAAATTACGATCGGATGAGCATCCAGGGGTTGGTGGAGATCGAGGCCCGCCGTTCCACGGGCCTTGACATGTAGGCCTTTAAATAAGCATATTTCTTGCCTGACTGTAAATTTAAGAATATGTCATTTTCCAACAAACGCATAAAGAGTATAATAATTTACTAAAAGTGTGTAAAAATCTCGGACAAAAATTCAGCAACGTTTGTAAATCACCGGTATCGAATTAGAAAAAAAATTAACCCCCTCCCCATCAGTACGCTAGTGCCCCCCCCATCTTGTTGGCAGTTAATATCGTTACTGATCTCCCCTACCTTTCTTCTTTCTCTTTTTTTCCTTTTCCTTGCTCTCTTCTTTCCCTTTACCTTCCCGTCCTTCTTTCTCATTTCGCCCCCCCCCCCGCCCCCACCCCCGATCTACACGTTGTTAGCGGGATTAATCGCTTCTGATCTCCCTTTCTTATAACCCTTTTCTTTTCTTCTTAAATTTCTCGTTTTGGTTCCCTTTTAGCTCCCCCCTTTCCCTTTCTTCTCCCTTTTTTTTTTGGCGGGGATACTCCAATATTATTGATATCCCCTTCTTTTCTTTTCTTCTTCCTCTTTTTCCCCTCTTTTATCTCCTCTTCCTTTTTTCCTTCCCTGTCTTCGTTCTCTCTTATTTTTTTTTGCTGGGGGGAGACAACAGCCTGGGAGGCAGGGCCCTTTCGCCCCCCCCCCCCCCAGATCTCCTTCTTTCCCCCTTTTTTCTTCTCTCTCTCTCTCTCTCTCTCTCTTTCTCTCTCTCTTGTGGGGGGGGGGGGACCACTCACCCACTGGATCTGCGCCTGTATATACGGTCTACTTTTTCCTCTTTCTTCACCTTGTTTCTCATTGTATGGTATAATTTTTTTGTTTTTATCTCCTTAATCGTCATAGTTTTATAAGGTTTTAATTGACCATTTTTATTTATTTTACATATTGTTTTAATATCATTGATGTGATGTGTTTGATTTGATGTTGTCCCACCGTTCCGTGCCTCTCAAGCGGGCACTTCTGTAAAAAAAAAAAAATGTAAATATAATATATGAGACAACTTAACATTTATAAATTTGCATTTTTATTAGCGGCACAATCATTCTTCCTTAATGTAATCCAATAATGTGTACTTAAATATCGTGCATATTTGGATTTGGTGGGGGGGGGGGAGATTTTTTTTGGGGGGAGGGGGGCTCCGGTTTGCGCTATCGTGAGCAAGAGCGGAAATTTATTGTCCGAACGGGGGATGCGGACATTCGGAAAAGTGCCGGCTGCCGCGGCTAGGAAAATTTCAAGTCCCCCTCCCCCCCGGAATGCACTTTGATAAATTTGCCGAGTGAGCGCATGCAGAGAACAAGAAAAATACTCCCCTCACCCCTTCACTTTCTTCGCTATTGTTGGCGGTATAGATGTGTTTCATACAGGGGTTATTATATAGGGTGAATGTATGATTAACATTTTTCTTAAGAGAAAAAATGTAAATTTATTTAAATTATTTAAACATCTTTGTGGCTTATATAAATATAAATTGTTGAAGTTTTTGAGTAGGGCAAGCTACAGGGCAAAAAATGATAAATATGCACTGTATAGTTTATGTTTTTTAGCATTTTCCCAACATTTAAATTTTCAAGAGATTAAAGGATTTTGTTTCCACTTTTTGTTTGAATTATGTAATGTGTGATACGAAAGTAAAAAAAAAAAAGCTCAGGGATAACTCAGTCGCGATAAGGGAAAGGAATGCAACCCGCGGGTAAGGGGGTGCGATGGGATTTTCCAAGCAGGCGCGGATCAAGGGGGGACCGAACGGGCTTTGCCCCCCCCCCCCCCCCTCCGGCAGGGCGCGGATCCAGGATTTCTTAGGGGGGCCCAAATGTGAAAATATGCGAGCAAAATTTTAGAACATAATGGTAACCAGCAGTGGCGTACTGAGCGAATACAGTTTGGGCCGGGGGGGGGGGGGGAGACAAAAAAAAAATCCGCATCAACCCCACTTTTACATGCAGGCCACACTGCTCTTTTCTTTTTAAGTGGGTGGGATCAGGTAGAGCGTAGCGTAAATTGGTGTGGGGGTCTAGGGTCCGAAAGCCCTGACGGGGGTCAAGGGACGGAGCCCCCGGAAGCTCAAGGATTTGAGGCATTTTATAACGGTCAGATAAGCATTCAGGGGCCCGTCTTATAGGGCCCTTGGTGGGGTCCAAGGGCAGAGCCCCCGGAAGCTCATTTTGGGGGCATTTAATTACGGTCAGATGAACACAATGGATACCTTATTTGTGACACATGGCCGGTCACTAATTGGCGTGGGCTCCAGGGGCGGAGCCCCCGGAAGCTCAGGGGTGTAGGCATTAAATTACTGTCAGATGATAACCCAGGGGTTGGTGGAGATCGAGGCCCGCCGTTACTCGGGCCTTGACATGTAGGCCTTTAAATAAGCATATTACTTGCCTGACTGTAAATTTAAGAATATGTCATTTTCCAACAAACGCATAAAGAGTATAATAATTTACTAAAAAGTGTGTAAAAATCTCGGACAAAAATTCAGCAACGTTTGTAAATCACCGGTATCGAATTAGAAAAAAATTAACCCCCTCCCCATCAGTACGCTAGTGCCCCCCCCCCATCTTGTTGGCAGTTAATATCGTTACTGATCTCCCCTACCTTTCTTCTTTCTCTTTTTTTTCCTTTTCCTTGCTCTCTTCTTTCCCTTTACCTTCCCGTCCTTCTTTCTCATTTCGCCCCCCCGCCGCCCCCCCCCCCCCCCGATCTACACGTTGTTAGCGGGATTAATCGCTTCTGATCTCCCTTTCTTATAACCCTTTTCTTTTCTTCTTAAATTTCTCGTTTTGGTTCCCTTTTAGCTCCCCCCTTTCCCTTTCTTCTCCCTTTTTTTTGGCGGGGATACTCCAATATTATTGATATCCCCTTCTTTTCTTTTCTTCTTCCTCTTTTTCCCCTCTTTTATCTCCTCTTCCTTTTTTCCTTCCCTGTCTTCGTTCTCTCTTATTTTTTTTGCTGGGGGGAGACAACAGCCTGGGAGGCAGGGCCCTTTCGCCCCCCCCCCCAGATCTCCTTCTTTCCCCCTTTTTTCTTCTCTCTCTCTCTCTCTCTCTCTCTCTTTCTCTCTCTCTTGTGGGGGGGGGGGACCACTCACCCCACTGGATCTGCGCCTGTATACGGTCTACTTTTTCCTCTTTCTTCACCTTGTTTCTCATTGTAATGGTATAATTTTTTTGTTTTTATCTCCTTAATCGTCATAGTTTTTATAAGGTTTTAATTGACCATTTTTATTTATTTTACATATTGTTTTAATATCATTGATGTGATGTGTTTGATTTGATGTTGTCCCACCGTTCCGTGCCTCTCAAGCGGGCACTTCTGTAAACAAAAAAAAATGTAAATATAATATATGAGACAACTTAACATTTATAAATTTGCATTTTTTATTAGCGGCACAATCATTCTTCCTTAATGTAATCCAATAATGTGTACTTAAATATCGTGCATATTTGGATTTGGTGGGGGGGGGGGAGATTTTTTTTGGGGGAGGGGGGGCTCCGGTTTGGCTATCGTGAGCAAGAGCGGAAATTTATTGTCCCGAACGGGGGATGCGACATTCGGAAAAGTGCCGGCTGCCGCGGCTAGAAAATTTCAAGTCCCCCTCCCCCCGGAATGCACTTTGATAAATTTGCCGAGTGAGCGCATGCAGAGAACAAGAAAAATACTCCCCTCACCCCCTTCACTTTCTTCGCTATTGTTGGCGGTATAGATGTGTTTCATACAGGGGTTATTATATAGGGTGAATGTATGATTAACATTTTTCTTAAGAGAAAAAATGTAAATTTATTTAAATTATTTAAACATCTTTGTGGCTTATATAAATATAAATTGTTGAAGTTTTTGAGTAGGGCAAGCTACAGGGCAAAAAATGATAAATATGCACTGTATAGTTTATGTTTTTTAGCATTTTCCCAACATTTAAATTTTCAAGAGATTAAAGGATTTTGTTTCCACTTTTTGTTTGAATTATGTAATGTGTGATACGAAAGTAAAAAAAAAAAAGCTCAGGGATAACTCAGTCGCGATAAGGGAAAGGAATGCAACCCGCGGGTAAGGGGGTGCGATGGGATTTTCCAAGCAGGCGCGGATCAAGGGGGGACCGAACGGGCTTTGCCCCCCCCCCCCCCCCCCCCCCCCCTCCGGCAGGCGCGGATCCAGGATTTCTTAGGGGGGGCCCAAATGTGAAAATATGCGAGCAAAATTTTAGAACATAATGGTAACCAGCAGTGGCGTACTGAGCGAATACAGTTTGGGCCGGGTGGGGGGGGGGGGGGGGGGGAGACAAAAAAAAAAAATCC
>JAVYIG010015054.1:0-38139 GCA_035222895.1 Strongylocentrotus droebachiensis | reverse complement strand
CATCAGTGTTTTGTGTTTTGTGTTTTGTTGTAAATATTATACTGACAAATTTATAGGTACGTGATAATGAGGGGTATAATATAACTTTATATTCAAATACTGGAGAAACTGACAAGATCATGATTAAACCATTTATACCTCCAGAACATGTTCTTGTGTCTTTATTGAATTATTCAAGATATTCTATGATATGTTCAAAGGCAGAAGGTGCCCTAATGATTTGATGTTGTTTTATATTTTCTTTTGCAGTGGTACAGTCATGGTAATGGCCACCAATCCTCCGGCTGCGCCTCAGTCTGCTCCGGCCACAGCGGCTCCTACCAACCCGCCAAACTCTGCTCAAGGACCCAACCCTGCTGCCCCAGTCAACAACGTTACCCCCCAGTCAGTAGGACGAGAGTTTGTGCGACAATACTATACTTTACTCAACAAGGCGCCCAAACACTTGCATAGGTAATGGATAAGTTGATGTGATTCATTTTCAAAGAGAGATGAGGATAATTTATCTCTGGGAAGCATGAATAATTTTTTTAAAAACAGAACATTAGAACATGACATGTGCAACAATATCACTTCTGCGATTGCTATACAAATATATTATATGAAATACAAATGGCTCACATGAACAAAAAAACAACATACATGTAAATGAGGCACTTCAGTGAAGTATAATAGTTTGTGTGACGAGCTTTGCTATTTGACAGCTTCCTTCATCCCCAAAGAAACAACTGTTGCATTCACTCCAGTATAGCCATACTGAACGATGCAAGTTTTACATGCAAAGCTTTTGTTTATCTACAACACACATGTACATGTACCTTCTACATGTTCTGGTAAACATTTTCAGGCGATGAATAATGATATTGTGCATGGGAAATAAGGAATTTGAATCTAGCAGGTTTTGTCACTTGGTATGAAAGCAAGTATGCATTTATATAGATTATTGGGTTAAATTTCTATTCTTCTAGGTAAATTATTTTTAGCACACATACAAGTTTATGCTTTTTCTCTCTGTCTGTCTTCCTTGTTCTCTCTCTCTCCCTCTTTTTCTGGAATCTCTTCCGCACACAGATACAAGTTTCTTTTAGAACCACTCTGATTTGGCAAAAAGCCAAAACAAACACCATATCTTTCTCCATATTTTTCTTTCTTTATAAATTTGAAATGCATATACATGTAAGTAATTATTGAAATGCATACATGTTGTATAGTATGTTAAAAATATGATGTAGCATATATTTTGATGACTCATAAATTACTCTTGTCACTGTGGGGGCCTCCTGTGGTCTCTAGTGCTAAATGTCAGTAAGATTCTGTTGTGCATTACAGATGATACTGTAATGTGTGGGTCACAATATTTTTTTAGGAAGCCCTAGAAGGGCCTCACTGTTGTGTTATTTAATGTGATCCTCCACCTTGAAAAGTGTGTGTCTCACAAGGACTTCTCTTAGTTTGTTCTTTTATATGTGAAGGTTATCATGTGAATCAGATTTATGCTTTACATGTATGACATGAACAAGGAAGAACTGAGCAGTCCTTTGTACACAGTTCTAGTCACAGTTTATGAAAGATTGGAATTATCCAATAAGACAATCTCTTACATGACAATGTTTCATTATTACATGTAACCCCCCCCCCCCCCCAGCCCACCGTCCCTCATTGGAGATAATATTTAAATGCATAGAGCTCCCTAGACAATATTCTACACATATCAAATTTCAAACTTCCTGAATGAAATACTAACCATAACTCTTAATCTATCACAAGTCCAATTGAACCCTCACCTTACATCTTCAATGAAATAAAGTCTTCAGACATGTATGGAGGAGTAGATTCCTTAGTTACAATACTGCAAGTAATATGTTGGATCTTTTTTGTTTTTGTAGGGTCTACATGAATGAGTCGTCATTTTTGCATACCGTATATAATTTGTTGATGTTGTTTGTCTTTGTAGGTTCTACACGAATGCATCTTCATTCGTGCATGGAGGAGTAGACCCTGATGGGAACCCGGAGGATCCCGTTTATGGCCAGGAGGTATGTTCATAGCACTCGCTTAAATTCAAGTCAATATAAACAAAATATGAACAGACGTCAGTACATAATGTGACAGCAACATAAATGTATTTTACACCTTGTGTAGTTGTCTGAGAAAAGGTTATGTATGACAAGATAAATAATGTACAACTGGTTTTATCCTTTTCTTCACAAATAATTTCATGTTCTAATTGATATAGGGGTAGATTTATTCTTATAAAGATATCATGATCTGTGCTATGTTCATGAAGCTCTTCTTTAGATAGGAGATGAACTGATTTGATATATTTTTGCAATTACATGTGTATCATGTACAAGATTTGATATTGGTTGTCAGCTTTTCAAAAGCATGTTTCAGTACTGCATGTATTTTATTAATTTTTATATTGGATTTAATGGCTAGCATCTTGTTCACCTCTCTCTAGGCCATCCATGCCAAGATCGTGTCGCTGAACTTTCGTGACTGTCATGCCAAGATCAGGCAGGTGGACAGCCATGGTACGGTGGGAGAGGGTGTCGTCGTGCAGGTGACTGGAGAGCTATCCAACAATGGGGAGCCGATGCGTCGCTTTATGCAGACCTTTGTGCTGGCACCTCAGGCAGCTAAGAAGTACTTTGTACGAAACGACATCTTCCGCTACCAGGATGAGGTGTTCCAGGATGATGAGACGGAGAGTGAGCCTGACCTCCCGATCGAAAGTAAATCACTTGACGACATGAGAGGGGGGGGGGGGGGGTCATGAACCTCTGGAAAGCAGTTTTGCAGAGCTAAATGGAGAATAAATCCAACTCTGTGGATTGAAACCACATTGCCCATTTTGGGTTAAAAATATTTTTATCTATCAAGCTTGGTGACTCACTTGCAGTTGCCATGCAGTGTCATGTTTAAAAATTGTTCATAAGAGTGCAAGGGTATATACTCAAGTTATATGACATGACACATTTGTAGGAGAAACGTATCAGCATAGGAAATTGCTAATTTTAAAAATATCAAATAATGAAAAAATTATATTTAAGTTCATGTAGCTACTAGTATTTTGAGAAAGAACTTTCTTTTTCCTTTTCTTTCCCAAGTAGTTGATTCTGATGGCATACGTGAGGAGATCAGCTTGGTTGAACAGCAGCAGAGGATTGCTACCCCAGAGCCCCAGGTCATCATCCCCAAGGATCCCCCACAACCCCAGGTTACTCCGTCATACTACGAGCCCCAGCCTCCAGTAAGGTAGGGCTCTATAGACAAAGCAGTTTGCTTGCTAAATCATCAGATATTTTCCGCTCACCAGTGAAATTTTATTTTACCCAAGTGCTGAGAAGGGAAGTATATCCATTTGCTAGAGCAGCTAGAGGACTTAAACTGTAAACCATATCAGGAGAATACAAGTATGGAAGGATCCATGACTTTGAGGTGCTAGCACGTCGACTCTGGTTTCGAACTTGCATTTTGCATCGTCTGAGACTGTTATTACTCTATCCACATAGCCATTGACATGTATTGTAGAACATAAGTTATTATTTGTTCTTGGCTGTGTCTGTTGAATTGAATTGAATTGGTATGTATTCAAAACCATATCGCAGCGTAAGAACAAAATTTCTTCAAATATGCATACATCATACAAAGAAATACAAAAATAATATACAATCTTATTTACATTCATATTTACAAAACAAGCCATTTAGTCAGTGATATCTCCAATTCTCCATACATGTTGTGAAACTTCATGTCTTTTATTTCTCTCCTGACAGCAATGGGTCGGCTCTACCGGAGTCTCCTGAAAATACCCCCATCAAGACTGCGGCCCCGGAGGTAGAGAGCTTCTCACCGGAGCCACAGATGGAGATGGAAGATCCTTCCCTCAACCTGCAGCAGCCTGTGAGGGCTCCTACCCCTCCTCCTGAAGAGAATCATCAGGTGCTGGAGCAGGTGGAGGTGGAGAAGCCTCCTGTAGAGGAGCCTGTCGATAACAGTAAGCACAAGATGAAGAAATTGATTTGTTACAAAGGTTAAAAAGAACAAAACACTTTAACCTCATCATGGCCTGCTTTGTTGAATTGAAAAAATAACAGAATACGTGTAAAGAAGTTGGAAAAGCAATATGACCTTGTTATATTAGAATTTTTATGATGGTCCTCGACATTGAGCAACCACTTTATGTGATACTGTTTCACAAACAAGATCCCCCAACCCTCCACCCTCCACCCTCCACAGGCTGATTAGGGTTAAGGTTAAGAGCCACTCTCCACTGAACAAAACTCAAGAAATAATGCTAGATGAAACTAAGTAGGGTTAAATTGTAAAGTTCAAAGGTATGGCACAGACACACCTCTATGTAAGCAATGGAACAATTAACCTTAGTATAAAATCTATGACATCCAGCCATTTAAATATTGTTCATGTGATGCTTTACTCACAGCACCCAAGACATTCTCATGGGCAGAGAGAGCCAGAGGACAAACAGCTCCGAGCTCTGGTTTGGCAAGCAAACCCATGGCAGCACCGGTAAGCTACATTTCTCTACATCCCCTAACATTTATGCTTATATACTGCCCCACCATTACTCTGATGTGAAGTCAGATTTAGCATTCTTTTTATCAAGTAGTTTGATTGAAACTACTCAATTAGAGCAAAATGTTGAGAAGAATTAGCCATCCTTGCTATGTGTTTTCTTCATTTCAATAAAATAAAACGATATGTTAAGTTTCACCCAGAAAGGAATTAAAAAAAGGGAATTAAAAAATATATGTTAATCAAGATGCTCTGCATGCTGAAAATCGGCATATGCATTGCTTAAAAACAATGTATGGATAAGAAAAGCGCATTTATTCTTTGTTTAGCCCCAAAGTGTTATGAAAAACTAGGATGAGTATCACTCAGCTTTAAAAAAATCATCAAGAAGTTTTATCAATTTCAATGATAAACAGGGATGATAATGTCATGTAAAGGCAGTATGAAATGTAATCATTCGACAGGAGTTCTTCACGCTATTACAAAAGGAGGCACGATAGCTCAGTTGGTAGAGCAGTGGTCTCGTATTCCAGGGACCCGGGTTTGAAACCAAGTTCATGCGCTAGTGCTCTTTGGTAAGGCATTAATCCTCATCACCAGGTCTCTCGGAGGGGACCTAGAGCAGTGCATCCTCTGGTTCTTACAAACAAGCATTTATGCTTTCTTAGCAGTCGGGTAAAATAACAAGCACACACTCTTACTTAATTTTTCCAGAGCCAGGTATTAGCCCCCAAGCCAATCGAGCCCATCGGAGGCATGACGACTCTCTCCCGTGACCCCCCACCAAGGGGTAAAGAGGTCCTGGCCCAGAGGGAACCCAGGGGAAGGGAGCGTCGTGGACCCCCAGAGAGGATGGGTGCTGGTCCTGGTCCTAACCCAGGCATGACAGGTGGTGGACCAGGTGCAGGTGGTGGAAGACGAGGATTCGAGGATGGTGGACTTGATAAGGGAAGGGGACCATCCTCAGCAAGGTTTCCAGACAGTCATCAACTCTTTGTTGGGAACCTGCCACAGGACATCAATGATGATGAACTCAAGGAATTCTTCTCAGGTTTGTCACATTAGTGAAGTAGAGTTGCTCGGCTCCATCTTATAAAGAGAGTTGCTCGACTCCATCTTATAACGAGAGTAGCGATTGATTACAAATAAGTTGCAATTGATATCAATGGCTACTCTGTACTACCGAGATTGGAGATGCAATTTATATCAATTGCAAATCATTTGTGATAAATTGCAACTCTTTTATAAGATAGGGCCCTGATTTAAAGAAGTGATTTAAGAATTTTTCTCCCTTGCTCACTCAATATTTTTGGATCTTTGGAAAATATTGACCTTTCTGAATTTTGCATAGAGACATTAAATGCTTTCAAGATGAAGCCAAAAGAAATCCACATCAAATGGCGCACTTAAAGGAAACTATACTGGATTATTATGTGAATATGTTAGACACAAATTTATTGCATTGTGTAAATTGATGTTCATTTCTGTTTGATAACAAAATTTGTGACAGTTCTGTTTCATACTCCAAATTTGACATACATGTCTAGTTGACCCACAAACGTGTATTCAATTCTTTGACCGTTTATTTGTTTGTTTATGCAGTGTATGGACGAGTTGTTGAGATGAGGATCAACCGTAACTCTGGACCCAAGCTACCATTCTTTGGTTTCATTGTGTTTGATGACTCTGAGCCGGTGGAGAAAATCCTCAAGCAGAAGAGGGCAAAGGTAATATCAATAAAAATACTTCTGTCTTTCCTTTTCTTCAGAGAAAATCTAACCTTTCCCTTTTGCTTTGATTAACTTGAGGAACATGCAGGTGACTTCTTTATTTGAGTCAAATGTACAATAGCTATTAAACATACACCAATTAATTTGCCCATCTAGAGCATCAGGCAATGAATTGATGACAGATTAGAGAATTGTCAAGTCCGGCCAGTTTTCATAACTCTTTCAGCCCTGATTGAAAAGAAGTTATTTGATTGAAGAGAATTTTTGTCATCACACAGGTGGATGAGGCATTGCAACTTGAAAGTTTATCATAATAAAGTTAGAGATAGATTACTTAATGTTGGGTGTAAGACCTAGTTGTGCCATTCTGTCTTTAATATTCACATCATTATCTTCTCTCCTTCCATTCATTTTTCATGGACTTATTTTAAAATATTATTCAACTTGTTTATACTCCTTTCAGCCGATCTTTTTCCGTGGTGAACATCGTTTGAACGTAGAGGAAAAGAAGAACCGAGAGATGAGGCCCCCTCGTCTCCCTCGCGGTGACACAAGACCAGGCAGCGGTGGACCACCCCGTGGGGGCTCCATGGGGCGCGGCGGAGGACGTGGTAGCACCGGTGGTGTTGGAGGCAAAGGAGGTAGCGGCAGCGGACGTAGCTACAACCCACAACGCTAGACATGTGACACTGGGATGGACTCAAGGGAAGGGAAGGGTAGGGACCGAAAGATATAAAACTAGCTATGGCAATCTCCATATTTGTTCAGCGATCCAATGTAGTTTGTCGTGGTAGCTGGTGTACAAAGGGAATGGTAAGAAAACGGGGATATTTAAATTCTGAAAGTGTGTGTCTCTAATAATGGGATGGGACACTTAGAATCTGACAATGGTTCAGGTTCAGTACATGTCCACTATTGAAAGACTAAGATGCCATTAGATGTGCACCTGTTTGTGCATATTCCTGAAATAAGATTCTCATTGGAACAATATTCTTTGGCAGGTGTGTTGGAGGATGGATAACTGTATGTATGCAAACAAACTTTTCTTTTGAAACTTGTGATAGTCTAGTACTGAGAAATGCAATTAAGGGGTATATTTTAATAATCTGTTGTGGCATTATTGTGCCCCATTTGTTTGATAATAAGATTTATTTTCATGCTTTTCCCTGTGTAATCATACATGTGTTATGTGATTGTTAGTCCAGTGTTAGTGTCATGTACTGTGTAAACCTGAGAGGAAAGGGGGTTGGGGTGATAGGGAGGGGGTTCTTATGTATATGATTGTGTCTGTTTTGGAAGAGTCATTACACTCATTAACTGATATGCTTCTTATGCCAAAGGACACAATGTTGACTTTATTTTATGTTTTCAGGGTTCCTGAGTCAATTTGGATATCAGATTGGGCTGTGTTGAATCTCTAATTGAGTTCAACAACACTTGTGTACAGTTGATAATTTATTCCACTTAACAGTTGAACATGTGCCATTAAATAGATTATTGCTTAATATCAAAGACAGGTTTTTATTCTTATTAAGAATAGCTCACCATCAAACTTTGTACAGAGAAAAAGATGTAAATTGAAAGGGAACTATCCCAGCAGTTACAGATCATTTCCTAGAGCTTTATTTTATTGATGGAGGAAATAATGGGCATCAGAAACAATTCCTATTGTAATCATGATATTATATTTAGTATTAAAGTTACCTCTAACAGTATTTTTTCTGTTTATAGTCCGACTGTTGTACCAATTAACCCTCACCGTATTTGATATCCAAATTGACTCGGTCTTACTAGTGAATAATTGTGAAACTCTCCTGGTTTATACCTTGGTGCCTTGTAGATTAATGAGAGTATAAATCATTAAAAGCAGGTCAAAACGGGAGCAGATATGGTTCAGTTTAATCAAGAGTATTAGCAATGCTATCAAAAATTTAAAAATATAATGTATTAGGAAGTGTGTGTGCTCAGAACAGTATCTGTGTTGTATCTGTGTCATTTGTGGCTGCCAATCGTTAGCTTATCGGTGATCTTTTATTTCAAAACATTGATTCCCTCCCCCTTATTGCTGAAATTCTTATTCCATTCATTTTATTCTGGGGAGAAACTCCTTTGGGCATATTCGTTCTTTTCTCTGATACTTGCATGTAAAGCATAGCATAGCATGTTAGTCACATCATAGGTAAGGAAAGAATGTCATGTATTGCTAAATTGTCTTGACCTGAGAGTGAGACGGATGTGTGAGTGTGACTGAGAGGTGTTAGAGTGAGAGAGCAATATCGAGAGTGCATGAATGTTAATTGTGTCTGGAAAGTCTTAAGACGCCTCAGGAAGAAGAAATTTAAAATATTTTCGCCTGGAATTCAAGAAAGCGGACTAACTTGAGTATGACCCAGTCACCCAGACTAAGTGGCCGGCTTAACTTGCGTTAGACCTCTCAATCTGGAGTGCCAAGTACAAATAACTGTTATTCTGTAACTAAATGAATTAAAATCTTGGCGTCATGAAATCGACTTCTCAGTTCCATATCATGACTAGATTCACTTCATATATTGATGGTTACATAATAGAAGTCATTTTACAGTGTCTTGCTGACTCCTAGCTCTTCATATGTTCATAGCACAGTGGAGTAAGTTAGTCCGCTTTTTAGAATATGGGCCTGAAAATTGGAAGAAATCTAAAGATTTATTGCCGGATATTTATATTATTGGAAGGTGTGATGTAAATTACTAATAAAGAAAATAAGAAAAAAATCTAAAACCCTTCATGATGTTCATGCATTAATTGAAATTCAAGGATAATGTATGCACAATGTAGTTATTATTGTTCTTATCAATTCACCAAGTAGAAGAAAAATCTTTGATTCTGTAGGAAGTCGTGTTATGCTCTTTCCCTCATAAAATTCTTGTATATGCCACAGGCTTGATAATTCATCCCAATATTTATGGCTTTGAGCTATCCGTGTCCTTAGAGTATTTTTTCTTAACAGAAGGTGAGGACGAGTTTGAGATTAAAAAATCATTGTTTCGCTAGAATGAGGAGAGGGAAGTTGTCCTCCCCATTTTAATGTCTAGAATAAATCGGCTACCTTGCTTGTAATTATGGTCAAAAAGAGGAAGTCTTTTAGGAGATAAGCTAATGCACTTTTACTTATCAAATCTATTCCTAAATCCACTGGATTATGGAGACGATGCGAAGAGAGGACTTGATACTAAGTGTGTGATTGGGTGTCATAAAGAGAAAAACACAAGAAAGATAATTGAACGTCATTGTATAAAATTTCTCACGTTCATCCTATCATTACACATTCTTTTCACGTCTTCATGTTATTTATCCCTCTCATCGAATAGTTCTATGGATTTGTTACGTTGTATGATACTTTCATATAGTCATGATGTCGTGTAGTATAAGGAATCTGTGGTGGTTGAAATTTCCTCTACTTCAAGATTATCTGTTGCACATACACTCAAAATGTCTCAAAATTGAAGTGCATGTGTTTTCCATAGGTCAATGAGCTGTTTAATACAAGATATTTTATTGTTATCTGGTCACTTTTTGAATGAATGCCTAGCAAATTGTACAGTTTAATCAATTGGAAGCAGCTTAACTTGCCTATAAATTTTTTTGGTCAGAATTTGAAATAGGTTCCAAAACATTTGGCACATTTTTTAGTACATTTGGTCTAATTGTCTGTCCCCACTTTTCATAACCCCCCAAAGTGTGCCAAATATTTTGGATTACTAGTGCAAGTAAGTGAGCATATTTTGAGAAGTCTTTGTTATACATGTATTTTCTTTTTGATACAGTGCCAGCATGTGAAATTTATTTGATTGTTTAAATTATGTACAGTTTTTCATGATAAAAAAAGAGAAAATTGATAAATGAGATGATCCTGATAATTTTTTGAAAACAGGATTAGTAATTTGTGAATGGCACATCTGCATTCCTTTTATGAGCACGGGGAGATGTATGGCATGTAATGTTCACTCACTCGTCGGGTCCAGTTCTTGAGTACATCTGTGTCCAATTTTTGTAGTCGTCTTTGTTCCGATACATCAGTACACATTGCTCAGTTGTGATTACTTTCCTCCATTTCAAAAGGCTTTGCCTAGTCCCTCTGATGTGTTTTTTCTGTAGTGTAGTCCTATGTTGTATGTTGCTTACACTCTTTCACCAAATGCATGTTTATGAGGTAGGAAGAAGATCACTTTGATACCAAGCAATCCGATATTATAATAGTCGTCCCTGTTCACATTAAAAGTAAGTGAGTGGGGGAAGAGACATTGATGTATGTTGTTGATAATAGAGCCTTGTGTGAACAGAGCTCTTCATGTAATGATAGCGTGTGTGCAATTTTTAAATCAAAGTCAGTTCACTCATTGTAAGGGTAATGTATGCAGTTAATCTCGTACATTAAACTAATTGGTCAAACCATGTCTACTGCACACCACTACATACCTTTGTACTTAGAGGGAGCCTTTCATGTGTGGTCGGTCGTCAAACTTCCACGTACTGGGGAATAAAAGTATACATAGTTTTCAGCTTTTCATATTTTTGTTCTTTTTGTGTAAAATGGGATCCCTGGTTCATGGAAGTTTCATGTCGACCAGAAAGGGGAGGGTTACCTCGGTGATTATTAGACAAAAATACATAATTCCGACAAGATTCGTGACAATAAAACAGAACAGTTATTAATGCAAAAATGAATCTGTCTTCTTGTGTTGTCTTTTTGCATACTATGTATTTGTTCATGAAGAACTTCTTGCTAGAACTTCAAGTGATTTTAATGATGAAATGGAATGAGATGCAGGAACTGCAGAAATACTATGTGTAGTCATCAATGCACTTTCTTCTAGATCCTGAAGCTGTATCTATTTATTAAATTTTATTCATTTATTTATTAATTCTGTGCTCTTCGTACAGGGTAGTCTCTTCAGTACCATAAAGCTTTCCAAGACTTTGCAAGAGGGCCCTGTATTGCTAATCAAATACAATGTAAAACAATATATATATATATGAAAATAGTACAATGCATAATAAAACAAGAGCAAAATTATATTTGATACAAGTGTTAGAACTTGGTCATACACAATTCAGCTAAATCAGGTAATAATTTGACCTGTCCACTTCCTTCCCCATTTGTATTTTAGCATATCATTTATAATGGCCCTGTGTATGGCCATAAATGACTATAAGTCGTTCTGGCTCTTAACAAATGATTCACAGATTTTACAACCCCATTATTAATCACAACCCCTCTGTACGAACACCTCCATCCTACCTGTACCATATTACCAACCTCATCCCACAACCCATACCACCGCATCTCACCGCATCTCACCCCACCCCTACTTACCACTGCCCCCGCCAGTATCATCACCTAACAATCCGCTCCCAACCCCCACTATCACCTTCATACTGTACCACACCCACTACCGGCAACCCCACCCCATCTCATACTCCTACAACCAAAACCCAATCCATCATCCAATTGCCACCACCGCATCTCATCCTATCTCTACTACCACCTTCACCTTCACGTATTGCACCCTCAGGCCATACCACCAATACCACCAAACATACATTAACCCCTACCCCTTACCGTCTATCCCATATCCAGGGGCGGGGGGGGGGGGGGGCATAGTGCCCTTTACTTTTTGAAGTACCCCCAAAGTGCCCCTCGTTACGTGGGAAAGGTGCCCCCTTTCATTTCAGATAAGGGCCCCTTTATATTCTAATAGGTGCCTGATCCACATTCTTATAAGTGCCTCTTACCACCTCTCGCTCGCTCACAAATAAATATTCAGACCATCATGCACACCCAACTGCAAAGAGAGAAACAAACAATAAAATCATCCCTGATAATCCAATCACAATGTAGGGGTATAAGGGCCTACCAATGTCAACAAATTGGACATTTTTGCTTTGCGGTTTCCCTTTGAAGGTGCTCCTTTTTTTTCTAGAAAGTGCCCTTTTTTAGTTGGTGCCACCCCCCCCCCCCCACCCCTCCCCCCACCCCTCCCCCCACCCCCCACTTTGAAAGACGCTCTGCCGCCCATGCCCATATCCCATCCCATTCCACGTCCGCTCGTTCACCTAGCTAAATCCACACTCCTACCACTTACATCCCATTTAACCTTTTCATAACAATGTCACTTCATCTCTATTAACACGACCGCCACCACCGCCACCACCACCACATCATCTTCGTCATCTCCACCACCTCCAATAGAGGCGTCATCCCCACTGCCGATTGACCTGTCAGCCCAAAGCCCCCCCCCCCCCCCCCCCCGCTTTCTCTCGCGATATCGATCTCATCGGATTCGCGCATGCGCTTTCGTCACGTTGCCATAGCGAACTCAAGCCAAAACCCGGAAGCTCGTCAGCGAAACGAATCTGATGTGACTGACTGTGAGCAGGAACGAAGCATAATCTTCACTTTTTATACGCAAAATATTGTTAATTATCCATTAAAATCATGAGTCAACAACAGTACCATTGGGAAGCTTTGAGGAAGCAACGTGTTATAGACAGAAGACTTGCAGCTGCGAAGAAAATGACAGATGAGGAGGTAAAAATTATTTGTTTTGTTTACCCTTCTGCATGCTTGTTGTGCCTCGCCTAGCCAGTGGCTTGGGTCCGCGTCTGCCATGGCGCAAAGCCATAGGCCAAATAATTTTGTCATGTTTTTAATTTCGCATGCAGCTTTTCGTAGCTTTGTTTGAGATGATGATAAAAGATGAAATTATATATGTTATGTTGATTTTCTTTTTAGTATCTAGACCTAGACTATATATCTATCTATAATAATCAGATAATGCATCTGCAGCTTGAATGAGAGTGAGTCTATTCTGTTATCAAAATAATAATTTTGACCCCTGTATTTTTCAGA
This sequence comes from Strongylocentrotus droebachiensis, assembly GCA_035222895.1. Taxonomy (NCBI): domain Eukaryota; kingdom Metazoa; phylum Echinodermata; class Echinoidea; order Camarodonta; family Strongylocentrotidae; genus Strongylocentrotus; species Strongylocentrotus droebachiensis. The sequence continues at coordinate 24,981 of JAVYIG010015054.1, read as the reverse complement.
GGCAGATGGAGGAATTAAGCACGGAGGGCATGGCCAGAGATGAGCTTCAGAGCCGACAGATGGATCATACAAAGAGACGTGAGCTAGCTGAACAGATCCAACACAGAGACAGGCGAGGAATTCGCAACTCGTACAAAGAAAGAGAACAGTGAGTATAATAATTAATAGAGGGAATCATCCAGAAGGTCATCGGGATGTGACCAGAGTTGTGGGGGGGGGGGGGGGGGTTTAATTTTATTTTAGGGTCTGTTTGAATAAGTTTGCTGATGTAGTAAGCAAACAGATTCCATCAAGCCAAAATAAAAATGAGGGTTGTCAGACTTTCAAGTTAGCCAACAGAGGTTTGTAAAAAATTTCGATTAAAGCAACAATTTATTTTTTCCTCTAAATTACTTGGTGCCACTAGCTGTGTACCCCCAAAAGGCCAAAGGTCAAAGTGCTTCTCTCAGACTTGTTTAGTACATATCCTCTGTTCAGAGCCAGAAGGGCATTAACTCTGTGCTAAAGTATATGAGTTAACACCCATCTGGCTCCAGACAGATGATATAGCATTTGATCAACGTGAACACATGATATTTACTATTGATATATGCTGTGGTTAAATCATACAAATATATTGAAGGCTACATCATATTCATCAGAAAATAGTAGTTAAAATAAGATAGCTTTCTTCAAGATTTCTCTTGGAACTTGTATCAACTTTTTTTTCTCTCCATATTTTCTCTCCATATTTTCTTATAACCCATATTCTGTATGGTACTTTATATACCTCACTTAAGTAATCCAGCCATCTGATTGGTCGAAATTGCATTCATAAACTTCAACTGTTCCTGTAAAATTCCCGGTAACCATGCATAAAACATTTAATATTTTTAATAACCATGGTTATTAAAAAAATAGTTCAGTGTCCATGGTTACCCCATAGGTTTACATGTTAAAAAATGGTTTGAGCGATCGAGGATACCGTATGTGTGCGAATAATTGGTCGGTAATTTCAATACAATTGAATCTCGATCGATCTTACCGACAATTTTATCTTGCATTGTTGACATGAAGACGAAAATAAACTTCCAAAAACCAAAAAACAACATCTGCCGATAGATCTTGATCTAAGTTCGTGCCAATATGCATTGCAAAAGTAAAAGAAGAGTCCGTATATGGAGCTTTTGCGAAGCATTCATCACAGCGAAGCCGGTTTCAATTCATTTTAATGTATATATGGTACAAAACTGCCAAGCATGTTAACAACGCGCGATGGCCGAGAGGTCTGAGGCGCTGCCTTTAGCTACATCACCTTTTGTACGCAAGAGTTCGAATCTCATCTTCGACAAAAAAAAAAAGTATTTTTTATTTTTTAGTCTATTTTTTTTCGGCATATAAAAGTATTAATGACTGCTTTAATATTCGAGAAATAGTTGTTTTTATACGCTCTCGGGAAGGTTACAATTGGGCTATTCCCCTCGGCACGCCTCGGGTAATAGCACAATTCTAACCTTCCCTTGAGCTTATAAAAACAACTATTTCTCTCAAAGCAGTCATTAATACTATAATATTATTGCATTATTCTTTATTGTTTATTTTATTCTTTTTTTTTGTTTCTCTGTTAACAACCATTTTATGATATTTGTTTCTCTCCTTGCTTTGATTCTCAACTTGATCTTAATTTATATTCATAACCAAACTCCATCCCATCAATTTGTCTCAATTTTCACTTCATGCTCGATTCATTATCTTCCATACTCTTGACTTTTCATTTTCTTTGGAAATAGAATTGATTTGTCAAATGGAACATTTCACTATCAACAAGGACACAAAACACTCACAGTCCAGTTACAAGACTAGATATACTCAATGTCTTACGACATACATATAATATCTCAAAGTAGAAATACATCTAGTGTAACAAGTTTGCATATTGTTGCAATACCGGTACTAAGGTTGTGCAATACCTGAATATCTCAACCATACTGACTTATCCATATAGCCAGATAATAAGGGAGCACTATGTTTCATAGAATAAGTCTATATAAAATAGCTATTTGATATGTGTTGAGAACACTGTATGGATATATGTATTATGTAACATCTATTTTTAATAGCAAACCAGGGGTATGCATAGGCATTGTTTCACGTGATTGAGATCTCGATCAGGAATCGGTCAACTTGGGAAGTGAATGTCGCTTTGACGTTTGCATTTCAAGTCAAGTGCTTAATCCACTCGACTACGACACTTCTAAGAGTACATCTACATCTGGAGCATAATTTAATATCTGAGTCCAATCAGCGTTTTGTGCTCAAACAAAGACACTCTACTATACTCACATTTCAACTCTATCATGGCTATATATATTTTTGATCATCTCTTTCTCTTTATCATGTCACACATGTTCTTTCACTGTTTCTTGTCTTTTTTATAGTCAGAATGCTCAATTGTGCCAGTTTCCACAGTGGTGCATTTGAAACCTTTTCCAGAAAGCATGTTCTGAATAAGCTTAATCAGCTGATCATAATAATGCATGTAATCATTAAAAGAATATAGTAATAATATAGTATAGTTTAGTTTAGTCTAGTCAAGTATAGTATAGTGCAGAATTGTAGAGTGTATTATGTACTTAACTAAAGTTATGTTGAATACTAGATAATACAGTCATTTTCAGTGTGACATTTCATACAGTAAAAGGCTTTGGGCGTTTCTTCTGCAATGATTTCCTTCCTCCTAACCCTATCCCATCCTCCTCCATCCCTCGCTACCCCACCCTCATCTTTTTACAGAACGATTCAGAAGCTGGTCAGTGAGAGAACATGGCATGATAACCTCATCGCTAAGATGGACCAATCAGAGAAGGACGATCTGCTCAAGGATCTCCTGAGAGATCATGCCCAGAAGTCAAAGACCCTAAGGGATCGTGGCGTCTATCGAGGAGATGCTAAGTTCTTCATCGATCCACAATATAATTGATTTAGCAAATTTCTGGCATGGATCTTACTTGCTAGTAAGTTCCAGTTACCGTAGCCTATGTCTGTTGTTAAACCTCTTGTTCTCTTGTATCTAGATCTGCTCCTAATCTTTTATGAACAATACAAAATCTACCATTTTTGACAGAAATATGTAATTACAAGCAATTTGAAAGCCATGTTTTGTTGTTTGCATTTCAATGGTCTTGATCACAAAATGTATTTATGCAAAATGTCCCAAATTACTACCAAATGAAGTACTTGTACTACAAAGCATACGCTGTATATCATATTGAATGTATTTTTGTTAGTGAAAATTACATGAAATATATATATTCAATCTATATAAGCGAGATGCTTGACCTTTGAAGATTTGTTATCACTTTCTGTATACATAGAGATTTTTAAACTGTGATTGGTATTCTTATTCTTTTTCTTTTTAAAGATGTTTTAGTAGTACGAGTGTAATGCGTGTACTGCTTTTGAAACCGGTGATGTAATGTTACATGCATTAATATCTTGATAGACAAGATTAGGCAAAATATATTGATTGCAGTCTTTTAGAGATGTACTGACTGTTTTTACCATTTAGAAGTATGACACTTCTATTCTCTATTTGTTTTCTCTCTCTCTCTCTCTCTTTCTCTCTAGCTCTCTTCCTCATTCTTTACTGTAACTCTTCTTTAGCTACACAATGGATAATAGACATAATATATATGAATGCATTTATTGTAATATCTTCTGTTGAGCGCAGAAGGGCATTCTGCGAACCCTATAATGACCATTCAGTATACATATCATATGTTTGTTTGTTTTGGTGTGTTTTAAGCAAAGTATTTTTGAAGCATAATTTATTTCTTTGCAAGTGTAGTATCGTTTGTGCTCTTACTCTCCGTCCAGTGTTTTTCTTCAGCTGTGTATGTGAAGATGCAGTTTATACTGCGAAAAAAGAAATATCTATGCAATCTTTACACTTACCTGTAACTTTAAAGTTTTTCATACTGAATGCCTAGTGCTGTGTCTATTGAATTTGTATGAAAAATTTGTTCACTGTATGAAGTATTGAATGAATGTTGATCAATATATCATGAAGCCAGTTTTGAAGAAAAAATAATATTGTTGATTTGCCCATATTTTGTCACTTGCAGCTTAATATGTTTGCATCTCAAAATAATACAGATTTGCTGGCTATAATAGCTGTGTTAGCAACAGTTTGATGAGAATTGAAATATGACTGAATCGAGAGCCACATCTTTCAGCCCCCCCCCCAAAAAAAAAAGAAAAGAGAAGTGTATGAATATTAATTGGAGGAAAAAAAAAATGATTAAAGATTTGATGTTAGAAATTTAAGTTGGAATACGGGGTATGGAATAATCACCTTTTTTCTCTATTATTCGTGTATAAGGCATAAAGATAGATGTATATTTTTCAATCATTCAAAGTAACAGTGGAAATTGTTTGGGAAGTTGTAATTAAGAACATCAACAAAATGTTTGTTTCCAACTCTCAGAAAGAGAATGTACCAGTAACTTAATAAATATCATGTTTGCAATGAATATGCCATGTGATTGTGTTCTATTTGTTGTTATCCAAGTGATTTAATCTATTGTGCCTTGTGATCCGTCCTATATTATTATAAGAGAGAATGATCGAACACAGTTATAAATTATAGTATAAGCAGGGGCAAAGAGAGAGAAGGTCGAGGAGGAAGTGTGAAAAAGAAGGAATATGTGAGTATGCCTACAGTTGATGAGGAAGAGGAGAGAGGGAAGAAGGAAACCCATAGGAAAGAAATGAGCCTGCCGCATACTCCTGCGGCAGACTTGCCGCAGATCTGCCGCAGACCTGCCGCAGACAGTCATCTTTTTCACATGCAAATTAGGTCTGCCGCAGACCTGCCGCAGACTTGCCGCATACTCTTTCAGTATAATGAAGAGTCTGCGGCAGGTCTGCTGCAGACTTGCCGCAGACTTGCCGCATACTCTTTCAGTATGATGAAGAGTCTGCGGCAGGTCTGCCGCAGACTTGCCGCAGACTTGCCGCATACTCTTTCAGTATGATGAAGAGTCTGCGGCAGGTCTGCCGCAGACTTGCTGCAGACCTGCCGCAGACTCTTCATCATGAATATTCATATCTCATATAGACCTGCTGCAGACCTGCCGCATACTCTTTCATATCCAGTACGTGGCAATAAAGTATGCATGTAGATAGAACCAAGGATAAACTGATTGATACTTCATAATCGATATTGGCAATATCAATATTACCAATTAGGTAATACCAATATATATCGATATTACCAATTAGGTATATTCTATTCTCAATTGTATTAACTCCATCACATAGATCATTTGAAGTGTATTCAAGAGTAACATTTAAAGTGACACAGGCTCGTACACATATATATATACTAAATATGTATATTGTTTCTTGGTTAGTAATCATATAATCAATATCAATCTATCAATCTATTGCTAAAACGTGAATGTAATTGTAACATAATCAGACAAAAAAATCTATTGGTTAATAATGGCAAAAGGAAAATAGAAATCACAAAAATGATGTGCATTGTCTTAATTTGCTTAACAAATCATGATAAATGTATTTTTCTGTCACACGTGTAAGGTAATAATGAATATGCATGAGATGATTGGTTTCAATTGGTTTCAATTGGCCCTATTAGACTTTAATGGGATTTCAATTGGACCAATCTGCCCCATTAGACTTTAAAAGGTTTTCAATTGGTTTCAATTGGACCAATTGAAGTCCAACTTCAGGCCAATTGGGGTCCCATTAAAGTCTAATGGGGCATAGGCCAATGGGGCCAATGCCATGGGCCAATTGGTCCAATAGGGACAATCTGGACCAATTGAAACCATCTGAAGTCCTATTAAAGTCCCATTGAAACTTGTTAAAACCTATTGAGACCAATTTGACAGAAGCTAAAAAGACAATTAACAGTGCTAATTAACACAGGAATTTACAAGATCATGGGCTCAGCCTGCAATCTCATATGGTACTGCATGTCCTACAAAATGGCCGCCTATAGCCTTGCTTCAGACTGTATAAATTCCCACTTTTCTGTGGCAGACTTGCCGCAGACTGTTCCTGTGGCGTACTGGTATGCGGCAAGTCTGGAGCAAAGTTTCGCCCTGCCGCAGACCGTTCCTGTGGCATACTAGTATGCGGCAAGTCTGGAGCAAAGTTTCATCCTACCGCAGATCTGCCGCAGACTGTTCCTGTGGCATACTAGTATGCGGCAAGTCTGGAGCAAAGTTTCATCCTGCCGCAGATCTGCCGCAGACTGTTCCTGTGGCATACTGGTATGCGGCAAGTCTGGAACAAAGTTTCATCCTGCCGCAGATCTGCCGCAGACTGTTCCTGTGGCATACTGGTATGCGGCAAGTCTGCAGCAAAATTTCATCCTGCCGCAGATCTGCCGCAGACTGTTCCTGTGGCATACTGGTATGCGGCAAGTCTGCAGCAAAATTTCATCCTGCCGCATACTTCGGCATACTCTTTGCCGCAGACTAAAAGTCTGCGGCAGATCTGCAGCAGATCTGCGGCAGGTCTGCGGCATACTTTTCACTTTCCTATGGGAAGAGAGGGAGGGGAGAGAAGGCAAAGGGAGCTAGTGAGAGAGAAGAGAAAAAAATTAAGGTAGTCGAATGAGAAAATCGAGGGAAAAGAGAGATGGAATTAATCTGAAGACTGAACAGATGTACTCTGTGCATGATGAGAATTAGGGATGGGATGATGAAGAAAGAGGGTAAGGAGGAAATTTAGTGGATCATCGTTACCATAGAAAGAATTGAGCGAAATAGAGATATATATATGCAGAGAGACATGCATATGAGAGAGAAGTGGAGGACAGAGATTGGAGGGAGAGGGATGAATTTTTGAGGAAATCTGACAGCAGATAACATTTTTAAAATGATGAACTACATAATGCAATAAAGCTTGTTTTGTGGGATTGCGGAAAGCGACCTTTTGAAGCCAAACTAAAGAGGTACGTCAGCTCTACCAGAAGGCGGACAACAGCAATTAGAGCAGCAACCACCATGCATGATAACACAACAATTAAAACCACAACAGCAAAAAACAAACAACAGTTTTCAAATTATGTCTCTCAACAAAAAGGCTCTATATATGTATATGATATTCATATCTCCATTTTAGCAGCTAGCTAGATCTAGACAAAGGGCCCTTTTCATGATCATGTTTTACTGGCCACATATACGAGGCCGGGGAAAACTCCGAAGTCATTATGCAACAGGTGTGGCAGGCATCAAGGATTCAATCACGTATTGACGTCAACACAAATCTCAAAATTGTGAACTGTTAGCTGTTAGCCCTGTTTATGGTATATCTTTTTAGGTATTTCGAACTATTCTTTTAATTAGTATAGACCTATTCGTGCCTATATGAGCTTTTAACTGTAGCAGTTTGCCAGTTTTTAACGCTTTTTTGGATTCGTATCTCCAATCCTTCGGCACGTACAAGAGGTACCGTTCGTAGGCGTCCACTCACCCAGAGATCTGGCTGGGTGAATTGATCAGCGACTGCTGTGCTGTCTCTGGCCCTGTTGACTCTGTTCTGCGCTTCAACTTCAAGCTTCAGCTGTCTGGTCTAAATTGAGGACATGGATGCTATTCTGAATAACGAAAAGAAGCCAGAAGATGATTATTATGTGCTGCTTGGATGTGATGAATTATCAACGGTAAGCTTAATAATAATGTCTGCAAATGACGAGTCTGACTGAGTCTGACTGAGTCTGACATGTTTGACCCGATCTCAAATTTTTTTGTTGTGTAGTGGGTTACTTCTAGATTGAGTTTAATGACTGATTGAAAGTCGAAAGTCACCACTAAATTAAATTGATAAATAAAAATTGGTAAAAGTCATGATATTCAAGAATAATTCCCATTTATTCTAATTCATGTACCCTTCTTCTAGTATTCAAACTTCAAAGTGTAAAAAGCAGTCTAGACCTATGCTGATATTGATAAGTTAGCTTAATTTCGGCTTTTCTCTGTCTCATCACTAGACTGAGCAGATCAACGCAGAGTACAAGTTCCGTGTTCTAGAGGTACATCCCGACAAACATCCCGATGATCCGTTGGCCGTTGAAAAGTTCCAGAAGATTCAGAGAGCGCGAGAAACGCTAACAGACGAGAAGCTGAGACATGATTATGACCTGTGGAGGCGGAGCGGTCTGTCTATTCCATACGAGACTTGGAGTGCTACAAGGGGATCAGTTCATATGGTTTGTATTCCAGTGCTTTGACTTATCATATAAATATGCCTGTTTGTAGGTATACTCCCTGCATGAGCAGATAAAGGATAATTGAATGTAGCTTTCATTCTTATCACATTATTGACTAGGTAATGAAGGAGACAATGGGAGAAGATGATTCTTAGCTTCAGAGTTGACATACCTACGGAGCCCCGGAAGTGACATGGAGAAAAAAAAATTTTCTCGTTTTCCTGAGATAAATTCTCGTTTTCCTGAGATAATATTTCGTTTTCCTGAGATAATTCCCGTTTTCCTGAGATAAATTCTCGTTTTCCTGAGATAAATTCTCGTTTTCCTGAGATAAATTCTTGTTTTCCTGAGATAATACATGTATTTCGTTTTCCTGAGATAATTCCCGTTTTCCTGAGATAAATTCTCGTTTTCCTGAGATAATTTTTCGTTTTCCTGAGATAAATTCTCGTTTTCCTGAGATAATATTTCGTTTTCCTGAGATAATTCCCGTTTTCCTGAGATAAATTCTCGTTTTCCTGAGATAAATTCTCGTTTTCCTGAGATAATATTTCGTTTTCCTGAGATAATTCCTGTTTTCCTGAGATAAATTCTCGTTTTCCTGAGATAATTTTTCGTTTTCCTGAGATAAATTTTCGTTTTCCTGAGATAATTTTTCGTTTTCCTGAGATAATTCCCGTTTTCCTGAGATAAATTCTCGTTTTCCTGAGATAATTTTTCGTTTTCCTGAGATAATTCCCGTTTTCCTGAGATAAATTCTTGTTTTCCTGAGATAATTTTTCGTTTTCCTGAGATAATTTTTCGTTTTCCTGAGATAAATTCTCGTTTTCCTGAGATAAATTCTCGTTTTCCTGAGATAATTTTTCGTTTTCCTGAGATAAATTCTCGTTTTCCTGAGATAATATTTCGTTTTCCTGAGATAATTCCCGTTTTCCTGAGATAAATTCTCGTTTTCCTGAGATAATTTTTCGTTTTCCTGAGATAAATTCTCGTTTTCCTGAGATAATATTTCGTTTTCCTGAGATAATTCCCGTTTTCCTGAGATAAATTCTCGTTTTCCTGAGATAAATTCTCGTTTTCCTGAGATAAATTCTTGTTTTCCTGAGATAATACATGTATTTCGTTTTCCTGAGATAATTCCCGTTTTCCTGAGATAAATTCTTGTTTTCCTGAGATAATTTTTCGTTTTCCTGAGATAAATTCTCGTTTTCCTGAGATAATATTTCGTTTTCCTGAGATAATTCCCGTTTTCCTGAGATAAATTCTCGTTTTCCTGAGATAAATTCTCGTTTTCCTGAGATAAATTCTCGTTTTCCTGAGATAATATTTCGTTTTCCTGAGATAATTCCCGTTTTCCTGAGATAAATTCTCGTTTTCCTGAGATAATTTTTCGTTTTCCTGAGATAAATTTTTGTTTTCCTGAGATAAATTCTTGTTTTCCTGAGATAATTTTTCGTTTTCCTGAGATAATTCCCGTTTTCCTGAGATAATTTTTCGTTTTCCTGAGATAATTTTTCGTTTTCCTGAGATAAATTCTCGTTTTCCTGAGATAATACTTCGTTTTTGTTTGTTAGCAGAAAGCTAACTTACTAGGTCCTACTTATGTTCATCTTTAACAACATTCATTTTTGTTAGTGGAAAGCCACCGCGTACCTATGTTTTTCTTGACCGCTATTCATTTTATTTGTTAGCAGAAATCCATTGCGTACTTATGTTTTTCTTGATCGCTATTCATTTTATTGGTTAGCAGAAAGTCATTGCGTATTTATGTTTTTCTTGACCAAACTTCATTTATTGGCGGAAAACCACCATGTACTTATGTTTTTCTGGGCTATACTTCGTTTTTATTTGTTAGCAGAAAGCTAACTTACTAGGTCCTAATATGTGCATCTTTAACAAAATTCATTTTTGTTAGCGGAAAGCCACCGCGTACTTATGTTTTTCTTGATCGCTATTCATTTTATTTGTTAGCAGAAAGTGACTGCATAGGCATACTAATATTTTTCTTTACCAAACTTAATTTCATTTATTAGCGGAAAACCACCGTGTACTTATGTTTTCTTGGCTATACTTCGTTTTTATTTGTTAACAGAAAGCTAGCTTCCTAGATCCTACTTATGTCCATCTTTAACACCAAAATTCATTTTCTTTGCTTTTCAAAAGCTTCTGCATACTTATGTTCTTCTTGACGATATTTCATTAGTGAGCAGAAAGCTATACATTTACTGCATATTATATTCTATGATGTGATCACCACTCGAGTACTTTTAATGACAATTCTTTAAATATTTGCAAAAAGTCACTGTATACCACTTATTATTTTTTTTACCTCCGGATCAGTATTTTTCTATACCAAAGTTTACACTTGCATGAATTCCATTTTAGAAGACAACATCAATATCAGCTGACTCAACTTTATGGTTTTTAAATGTATACTGACAATTACCAATTAAAGTGCAAAAGGGATCGAGATACCTAACATTTCTTTGTTCAGAGATTATGCCACATTACCACTGCATGTAATAATAAACCCACTCTCTTGGATTGTTTACATGTATTTATTGACTTCCATTTTTTCACAAGAAAAGTGTTATTAGGGCCAGTGGAAATAAGAAGATTGATGGAAAGTGAGAGCAAAGAAATTGGAGAGAGAGAGAAAATTAAAAGGAGAGGAGAAGAATTAAAGAACAGAGAGAAAAAAGGAAGTGATGGTGAATGAAAAAAGTTGATAATTCGGGAGAATAGAAAGAATTTTATATAGATAGGAAGACATACGAGGGAGAGTGTATAACAGAGGTACTTACGCAAAGAAGTACACAAAGGACAAGAGAAAAGATACCGATAAAACGAAAATCGAAAAGAAAGAAAGAAGAGGGGGAAGATGCCATTTATTCTGGTATCACGCTCATCTAATAAAATGAAAACAAATTAGAATGAGAAGCACGGAGTTGGGGGCAGTGGGAGGGTATGTGCCTTGAATTCTGACTTGAAGTTAGATTGATAGTGCTAGATTGATATTGATATAGTGCAAGTGAGCGAGAAAAGTTGGAACTTTTTTAGTGAAAGTATGGGGAAAATACCTATTATTTGGATAGCAAATCTGATTAAAATGTGGTGGTTATATGGTACAAGCGAGCAAAACGAGCGAGGAAAAGACAACGCTTCTTAGTGAAAACGTAGACAAATGTATAAAGAAGGCTACATGTATATTGGAATTTACAAATCTATTTTAACCTGAGAATATATCGACATCTCATTGCCCAATCGACCAGTTTCATAATGAAGTCAAATTTAGTGCACACATCTTTTTAAGTGCGTAGTGACAAACTATTCAATCAATAATTGTTCAAATAACTGCATTTCAATAGTGAGAATGTAAATTGCATACATTAGTTGTTGCTATGTTGGTCAAGTTCTAAACAAATTATAAAAGATCAAGAAAATCAGGAAATCTATGAGGTTATATGCGACCACCTATACAATAGAATACAAAAGAATATAGGAATTTCAATTTTCGCGGAGTTTTGATGAAGGAATCGAGCTGTCAAACACAGAGATTATTTGCAATTATTACGATCAAGAGTGCATCATCAAAATAAAATATTCTGTTTAGTTTAAATGTCATATTTTTCATATTTTATTTTGCATTCTATTGTATAAGTGGCGCATGTGACGTCACAGATTTCCCGATTTTCTTGATCGATTTTAATTTGTTTAAAACTTGAACATTTCATAGCTTTCTTATTTATATCCGATTTTCCTCATATCGAATTTTGACAATTGAATGTTGAGACCTACAAGGTGATGTGAATAACTGAATACCCCCCTAAAACTGGATTTAGGCCCTAGGCTGACGGCCGTCGGCCTCGTGGGCTGTCCCCTATTGTAATCGGGCAGTCTGTTAATAAAGTGTTCTTGAATCAAGATAGATTTATCATCCAAATTGGTATTGTACCTAAATTTGTACGAGTAAGACTAGTGTCTTTTATTTGTTAATTGCGCTCTTCGCTCGCTCGCAATTTACAGTAAATATATATGACATCGTACTCAGGGGGGGGGGGGGGGGCATTCAGATGCCAAAACGTTATAAAATTAGAAGAAAATTGTATTTTTTCAATTCATTTTAACTGTTCATTTTACAACGGAAATTATCTCAGGAAACAAGAATTTATCTCAGGAAAACGGGAATTATCTCAGGAAAACGAAAAATTATCTCAGGAAAACGAGAATTTATCTCAGGAAAACGAAAAATTATCTCAGGAAAACGAGAATTTATCTCAGGAAAACGAAAAATTATCTCAGGAAAACGAGAATTTATCTCAGGAAAACGGGAATTATCTCAGGAAAACGAAAAATTATCTCAGGAAAACAAGAATTTATCTCAGGAAAACGAAAAATTATCTCAGGAAAACGAGAATTTATCTCAGGAAAACGAGAAATTTTTTTTTTCTCCATGTCACTTCCGGGGCTCCGTACATACCAGTCACAAAGAGCTAATATTTTGATATTGATTATTATACTGTGGTTGAATTCTTATTAGACTATGTGTTGGGCAATGAATAAGGGGAAAGAACCAATGACAAAGATAATTCTCAGCTTAGGTGCTATTTGGATGTTTTATACCATTATAATTCTATTCTGTCAATACATGAATAATTAATGCTTTGGTATTTCAAATTGTTATGATTCTCATCAGCTACTATGCATTGTGCAATGAAGAAGAAAGAACCAATGTTCATTTCATTTCATTTCATTTTTATTTTTTCATTTCCAACAAAATACAATACATAATAACGAATACAATGTAAAATGTATACAAAACATAGTTACATTTGTAATAAACAAATCTTAATAATAATTTATACATTTTAGTAAGACAAAAGAATGAATTTTAAAATTTAACTGCATTTATATTTTGAGGAAATGGAGAGGTCCACTGAAAAGCAAAGCTTGTAAATTGTGGACCCCTCAGATAATAATGAGTGTGAACAAAATATGGAATACATAATCAATGAAAGAAGAATAGTGGCCAACAGAGATCATTTATGTTTGAAGAACATTCTTAACAGAATTAATGTTTTTTTTAAATCTAATCTGTTTTAATTCTCATCAGACTATGCATTGGGCGATGAAGAAGAAGAAAGAGCCAATGTTAGAGGACGGTTCTCAGCTTCAAACCTCATCATCGAGCCACTCCGGACACGGTACAGATTCTACCGATGGACCCGTCCCATGTAAGTATGTGAAAAACATAAGGAACAAATTAAGACCAATACCGGTATATCATTTTGGGAAAGGTAATGTAAATTTGTAAATGAATTTATTCTGTGAAAACAGTAGGCCTATAAATATCAAAGAGGCACTATACACTTTAAGTAGCCACACACTTCATGAAATCCTTAGGTTAATCTTTCTTTTTTTAATTAGGTGAAAAGTGAAAAGTAACTAAATAAGAATTAAAGACAGGAAACCTAACCTTGTACAGCTTATCAGAAAATATTTCTTATAATGTATCTGGTTGTTGTTTTACTATTACTTATACCTATTGAGTGAGTGAGTGAGTGAAAGATTTTTTTTTTTTTTTTTTTTTTTTTTGCATTCTGGAGATTAAAAACTACCGAATTCAAGTAGTTCAGTCAATGTAAATTACAATAGTGGGATAATTGAAAATGATAAGAATCCTAAAAGATTATGGTTGCATCAATAATTGCCCTTCTGGGTACAAGTTTTTAGATAGATAGTGCCATACAAATGTCTACTTATTTTTATTTCCTAGATTCTGGAGTGCCATCAAGCTGGTCTAGAGAGAAAGGAGATGATATCCTTCAGAAGTTCAGAAGTTACCAGGTCTAATCTCTTCAAACTATCCACCTCTTGCTCCAACCTTGCCACGTTCCATCCTCATTCATCAGTACCATCATCGTTATTAATGGATCAGCTGTTGTGATGTGAAGTATTGCATGAATTTCTTTAGTCCAGAATCCGGCCGATTTAATTTTGATCTCCACCACACCAACGCAATGCGACCTCCCCCTACTTACTTGCTGCCAGCTGAAGATGGCGGGATCCTTAAATTTGGATGCCTGGGTTCTTAGGCTGGGCCTTAGGGCTAGTGAACATATAAGTTTGTTGATAACGCCATCTTTGGCGGCTTGAATCAAGTGTATGGATTATAAAGAAACGGCCAGATTCTGGACTAGAATTTCTTTGATGAAGGCATCTCAAGGATTTTGTTCAGTCAAGTGTGTCTTTAACCTTTGACCTTTGAATCCTGAGGTCATACTTTGCATTTCTTCTCTGTATTTCGATCATTTTCTGTCCCATCCGTTACCGAGAATCAGAAAAATGACCGAAAAAAATTAACATGGTGAATGTCATTATCTTAGTTTGCTTGCCTGATCCAAATTCCATAAGGGCTATATACGTGGAAGATAAAGATATCACATATATCTATGCGGCAAAATAATGAGGTATTCATTACCTCCGACCTCCTCCCCCAATCATCATTGGATTGTGATGTTTAGTTTTACGTGAATTTTGTACGATTTGATATAGTAGGTAAATCATGCTTTCAATTCTCTACATAGGCACGTACGCCTTCCCAGGTACTTGTGACTTAATACAATCATGCTTTTACAAATTATGGAATTTTTCTTGATAGTTGCCAGTAGGAATTTCCTGGGGACCTAGTGTTGAGTTATTCCATTGACCTGTTATTAATGAATTACTGTAACTACAATACTTGTAATCTTGTCTGCAGACATTACTTGTTGCTATGTCTGGCAAGCTTTCAGGTTGTCAAGTTTAAAAAGTATGAAATTTGAATATGTTAGTAAACCTACTGTATGTATCATTTGACTCCGGATTTTGGCATCGTCCTCATCAAAATGTAGATGTATATACATAAAACTAGTCATCACCCTGTGCCCTTCGGGGAAGCTGCTACCAGCACAATTTGTTTGTTGTTGTATGTATAACACTATATATCCATCCATTTATTGTTTGCCTTGTTTTTATATCATTTGTATTCAAGTTCTCTGTTCACTGTTTGTTGTCAACAGGGTCATTTTTTTTTCTCTAGTTGTTTTATTCAAAATATAATTATGGCTTTGGGATCTGTGCATATATGAATGAACTACTGTTCTTTTAAATACATCCTTAGACCCAAGAATGTGAAGCTGTTGAGGTTTGACTTTCGTATGACAATGGGATTAGACTCTCTTACATTATGCTTTGGCTGATATAAAGCTTTATGAAGATTGAGATTAAATTTGACAATGGGGTTATTTCCTCAAAGTCTGTCTGTTTCTATGAGAGGAATGAAAATTGCCCACTTGTGTTTTAACTTGTGTATGAATTATGAAATACACTGGTTTCTGTCAAGAGAAATTGTTTTCCTGGTCTAAATACATGACTGTAGAAGATCATGCAGTACATTATTACATACGTGTAGTCGTGTACAGTGTATTATTCCTCCAAATGTTTGCTTCTCATTATGATGTACTGGGAGAAGTACCTACATGTATATGTATGGAGTATATGTACATGTACATGAAGTTTGTCATTAGTTATTAATTGCTTTATAATTATATTAATTTTTGTGTATATTTGTAGGCCTGAATATACCTTTACTTGTATTTGTATAAATTGCCATGATCTATCAACATTTCCCAACCCACACCCTTCCCCTCTCTATCACTCTGTCCCCTTCTTTCTCCCTCCCCCTGTCCCCTTCTTTCTCCCTCCCCCCTCCCTCTCTCTCCCTCCGTCCCTCCCTCTATCACTTTCTCCCCTTTCTTTCTCTCGCTCTTTCTCGTACTCTTCCTTTTGTTTAATTTGAAACGTTTTGCCCTCTTGCCTCCATTTATTATGTACTAAAAACTTATTCATTTAATATTCGATCCAGATGACTTTTTTGTTGTTCTAAGTTAATAATGAGTATTTGTGGGGGCAGTGTCTATTTTAAGTCTCCGATAGTCGGTGTACATTCGATTGAATTCTTTCAAACTTGTTGTGTCATTCACAAAACAATATCACCAACTTCCATGTTTAAGTATTATGAGAAAACTACTTGTTATATGTATTGTAGTATGACACTCTTCATATTTGAAAGGGTGATTGTTAGTAACTGGTATTCAAATATATTTTTACTGTAAAAGTTGTGTACAAAATAAATATATTATATGTATCAAAGAGATGTTTACATGAAAACTTGCAGAATTTTATTGATTATTGCTGGAGAAAATATGCTGATGATCATTTCGATTTGTTGATTTGCTTTATGTTAGGGCGCTTGTATTTATTGTTGATGGTTTATGAGTGTGATGCAGAGTACTAAAATCTTTCAAGAGAGATGAATATTGTAGAAAGAGAAAGTATATGTCTATTAAATATATGTGTAAAGGGTGTATTCAGTAATACTGAGATAGAAGATATTCCCATGATAATGATGGAAAGAAGCGAGTGGCGACAAAGATTGGACTCCATCTCAGCTGCGCCCGCTACATGATGATGATATATGATATAGACGAGGGTGATGATGATGAATGACAACGATTATATTTGGGATGTTAATGACGATGATGGTGTTGATAATGATAGTGATGATGATAGCGATGATGATGGTGATGATTATGAGGAAGATGATGGAATCCCATCCTCCTTGGTATCCCTAATGATATTGGTGATGGTGAGGAATGGTGATGCTGATAATGATGACAATGATAATGGTGTTGATAGTGTCTCTGATAATAATGATTACAATGGTGTTGATGATATAGATGATGATGATGATAATGTTGGTGAAGTTAATGACAGTGATGTTGATAGGAATAAAGATTGTGATTGTAAAATAATGCAGGCTTCAAGAAAGGCTGGTTTTACCACTTTTCACAAAAACCCAATTTATTATTGCTTATTCATTGCATCATCTATTTTCTTGTGGTATATTTGAAGACGAGCCACTGCAGTAAACAGTCAAACCTGTCTATAAAAGCCACCGAAGGAGAACATGAAAAGTATCCACTACAGACAGTAGCTATCATACAGAGGTAGATACCTAGAAAGGGGATTGATCATCGATTATAAACTGTACAATGCTTGTCAATAATTCATTTAATTCCTTTGCATCCCCTCTCTCTCCTTCCCTTTCTCCATGTATGTATCTCTTTCTCTCTGTCGCCATGTATCTCTCTCTTTCTCTCTCTTTCACACACATGCAAAAACACAAGCACACTCTCTCTTTCTTTTTCTCTCTCCTCTCTCTCTCTCTCTCTCTCTCTCTCTGTGACTTATATAACATTTTCCTTAATTCAAAAAGAAAACAGAAAATAGAGAGAACGAAAAGAGAATGCTTTTTTGGTGTATTAACTTTTGTTTAATACAAGTTTGAAATTAACAAAAATGTACACTTGTGAGTAAAAAAAGAAGAAGTAAGAAACATCAATATTACATGCACTGAACTTAAAATGTATCATTCTTAGCTGGCTGTAAAAAAAATCAACAAAACAATGGGAGTTCTCATGGATGTTTGAATTTGCTCTCACAGAAATACAAAAGAACACTTCATTTTTTATTTTTTACATAATTCTCATTGTTTAGATACTGTACTCCAAGACAACATAACAGGCGGTGGGAACTCTTATGGGTGGTTTACCGTCTTACATAGGAAAGATTCTCCAAAGAAACACTTTTTAAAAATTTAGTCTTTAAACTTTGAAGATTTGAATGAAAATTGGGGAATATAAAGTAACTCCTTTTTTAATTTAAAAAAAAGTTTTTAGCAATTAATTAGAAAGGTTTCTACCACTAAAAGTGGGGTTGGATGAGCATTCTCTATTGAACAATTTGCATGACTGAGCAACAGTGACAAAGGGTTTTTAAGAATTCCAGTTATGTAGACAACATCTCTGAGATGAGACTGGCTATTGATCATTCTTTACATTGCATCTGTTTTTTATATTGTCTGTCTGTCTGTCAGTGTTTTCTTCCATGTATCATTCAGCAAACTCGATAGCCTCAGGTTGGCAATAGAGTATTGAAGTACTTATGTCATAATCACTCGTTGTCAAGGTGTCTGGTTCGAAACAACAGAGCCTGCGCATGAGGTTCACCATAGAGCAGGGCAAATTTAATGTTTGGGGGCTGTTGTCATAACCACACCATTTTTGGGCACAAAATTGATTGGAACCAGCAACTTTAGCAACTTGGCCAGTTTGACATCACACTTTATAACCCTACATAGTAAAATAAGAAACCTGCGCACCATGGAACTTTAGTGAATTGTTAAGGACGGCCATTTTCAAAGCAAGAAACTTCATCAATTGCGTAAAAAATGCTGTGTCAATTGTGATCCAATTATCTTGCAGGTGCACGCGATAGTCTCTGGTTGTAGAGCATCTCTGAGTTTTCTTTCCAGGATCATGCATCAAATCTGATGTGTGCTTTCTCTTTGGTTGCTCGTTGTCCTGCTGTCTGTACATTCAGAAGTAAATGAAAAGATAATAGCAATATTATTAGAAATGAGTTCTATGAGACATCTCAAAATTATTCACCATGGCCCTGTATTATAAAGATTAAGCGTAAGATCAATCCTACACTTGATTCATTTATAATCTAGCGTAAAGTTACAATCAATTGAAAAAGATACGCCGGATTTTAGGCTTGATATCAAGCATAACTTTCTTTATAATATGGGTTATCAAACTTACGTTTGATTTAAAGAGATCCGTTTGATTTGTCAAAGTTCCACTTGATTTATAATACGCTTGATCATAAATCTTTATAATACGGGGCCCATGTGTGGCAGTGTTTGTAGTCCAGACATGTACTGACAGACTGAAGCTAGCTGCAAATTTTTTTGATCACCAAAGGATGCTGTTTTGGTGATCCCTACATCATAATGCACCCATGGATCATTCACCAAAACTGTCACTGTTAAGTATTTTTTTATAATTAATGTGCGAGATATTAAAGGTAAAGACCAGTATTGGCAACGCCCCAATTTCAAAAAATGAAATGGAAGCTCTCATTACCAATCATGTGAAAGAATATGTTTTGACTAATACATGATGATAAAAAATTTGCCGGGAAACCGCCTACTAATTCATATATTTGGTAAATTTATTTCTCTCATGGTCTGGTGAGAGAGATAGGGTAGTCCCATATACATCTTTCTGTGTATAGTGCTTGTAACTTTACGAAGAATGGGCCAAATTTCTTATCATTTTGATGATTCCAGAACCTTGCAGATGCTAGATGCTAGATGATCAACCTTTTCTGATCGATTCCACAACGTTTCTTTCACAATGCAATCGCATGACCATTACTGGTCTTTACCTTTAAGTGGAATGAGATGGATGGGTCATGTGATGAGAAGGGAAGATGATGAACCTGTGAAGAGAGCCTTGGAACTGATAGTGGATGGCATAAGAGGGACAGGTTGACAGAAGATTTCAGGGAAAGGTATAGTGAATAAGAGGGGAAAATGCTGACTTTAATAAATGATGATGATGATGATTTCACCACCCTCATAAACTGCTGATATAGTGAAAATAAAATATTACAATAAAGTTCTTATAGCTCTTATTCATCTGCCATAATACAATTTTGAACAATCCACTTAAAGGCTGCAAGTTGAAATACAGTCACTCGTGCAGACAAGATACTGCTCATCATAGCAAGGACATACAAAATGTAGCAAGGGGCTTTTACAGACCAAATCTCTCCATAATCAATATGCAGTCAAACCTGCTTTAGTGACCACCTGTCTACAAAGACCATGTTTTTTGTTTCCCTTGAAAATGCTTTCTCATTAAAACATGTACTATAGGCACTTGTACATAAAGACAATTTTCTTGTCTCCCTTGGGTGGTCTTTATAGACAGGTTTCACTGTGTATTTTAAATTTGATGAAAAGAGTCTTATGTGGGCCATAGACCAGGATAATGAGATTTGTCTACATGATGATTTGTATTTGCGTGTTCCTATTGAGTCTGTGCAAATACTATTTTTTTCTAAACTGTCCTACAAATGTAAGTCTTATTTGTCTCTGTCCGTGTTTTGCGTGTAGAAATTCTTACCTTGGTAACTCCCCTCTTTTTCTTCTTTTTCTGCTTCGAGCCGAGCTTGATTTGTCGATCGCGAGATAGTTTCTCCCAGTATGCCTTCTCTTCAACTCCTGCAACAATTAACAAGAATAAAAGTCTATAAAAATTTCTGGAAATACAAATTAAAATCTTAATAAGATAACTTTTCTTTTTGTCTTGTTTTCGTGAGTAGATTTGAACTTCCTCATACATGTATATTTTGCAAATTTGTCCTGCCAAGGTAACTGGGGAAGACGATAAGGTTTCTTCTGGCTTGCATAGAGAATGTACAGCAGTGTCAACTAATTCCTTATTTTACTCAACTATTGTTCAGGAATAATGAACTCCCCCGATGATTTGAAGATTTGATCTATGTAGGCACCATCACAAGCTGATACTTATAGTTAATTGATTCTGAAACTATGATTTTTATCAGACTTCCCAGTTCTCGACCCATTGTATTTGTATGGGAACTGGAAGTGCCTTTGCCAAATATACCCATGGCCGGTGCTGCTCTCTATAGCCGAATACTGTAGTTGCGGTAGCGAGAATTGTGAACTATGCTTATGGAAGTTTAAACCAATGGTTAAGATGAACATTTTTTTAAATTCCAGGCCATAATATGCATATTCCTCTTAGCATCTACCGGTATGCACATGTATCATTTCATTGTTTTTACATGTAGGTTCCGCTGCTTCCTAAGAGGTAACAATTACGACCACACAGATGAATATTCTTCCTATCACTACAAGGTAGTCTTATACAGAGTACCGAAGTCTCACATCATACTGGCAAATTGTCAAGGTTGCTAGTTCCATACAATTTTGTGCTGAACAATGGTGTGGTGATAACACAAGCCCAAAACACTGAACTTGCTTTGCTCCAGCCCATCGCTTATATGTTTTTGCGGTGAGCCTAGTGTGCAGGCTCTGTTTTTAAAACTAGTAACCTGGACGACAAACCAATATGACGTTAGCACGTCGGTACTCTATAGGCATATACTTTCAAGTAGGATTTGAACCCTGGACCTTCAGTTTATAGTGAGGAGCATGAACAACCATATGACAGTGCTCCTGAAATAATTACTTACCTGTCACCAAGGACAATGAGATGTGTTCTGAGGCAAGATGAGCTATGTTGGTTTCCTCAAGAACAACCTTAGGTCCGTCAGCAGTCTCAAACCTTACAAACCCTTGAGTATGTCCTTCAGGGAGGTCTACATAGGCAACAGGTGAGATGGCCTGAAGGTGCTCCTGAGGATTAAGACAAAAGAGGTCATTTTCAGTGATTTACATGTAGTCAAGCACTGGAAGAGGGTGTGACCTTCAGGGAGGTCTACATAGGCAACAGGTGAGATGGTATGAAGGTGCTCCTGAGGATAAAGACAAAAGAGGTCATTTTCAGTCAAGCACTGGATGAGGGTATGTCTTTCAGGAAGGTCTATGTAGGAAAGATGATCTTAACCTGTTCAAGGACAAGGACATAAAGAAAAATGAAGTCCTGAAGAGTATTATAATCAATTCCTCCTTAGTAATAACCTTCAGAAAGATTTTGAACAGCCTTAGGACCTTCACAGACTCAAAACTTACAACCCCTGGGTGTGGCCTTCGGAAAGGTAAACATAGGCAAGCGGAGAAATTATCTGCAGTTGCTTCTCGGGATTAGAAAAGGAAAAATATATCACTTTCGTATGGATGCCTGTAATTTCACTCCACACACCTGGAAGACAGGTAAGTGTACATCGCTGCAATATGTGAATTCTTGTTACAATGAGATGCATACCTTGGCTTCCTTCCTTGATACACTTGGTTGCAGGCATTCTAGTTTCATGACAGTCCCTTCAGTAAACACAGGTTCATTCATCTTGGACTGAAGGGGAACCTCCGGCTCTTTGCGCTGGGGTGTATCACTGACAGGCACCTGCACGTCGGAGCAGAGAGAGAGAGAGAGAGAGAGGGGAGAGAGAGAGGGGGGAATAGGAAGAGAAAGAGAAAGAGTAAGAGTAAGAGTAAGAGTAAGAGGAAGGAGAAGAGGAAGAGAAAGAGAAAGAGAAAGAGAACGAGAAAGAGAAAGAGGAAGAGGAAGAGGAAGAAGAAGAGGAAGAGAAAGAGAAAGAGAGAGAGAAAGAGAGAAAATAATCAAGAGTAATCTCCCTACATATTCAAAATTGCTTTCGGTTAAACAATGTCACTAGAGTAAAATTGGAACCCATAATCTAACATGAATTTGAATACATAAGAACTTTCTAATTGAAAACTTTTTCCATCTGTTCTAGCACAAACATTCAAAATAGTTAATGGTTAATATCACTGCAGAACAGCTCATACAAGCATTATTAAAGCCAGATTTCTTACTGAAAAGCAATGAAGAAACAAATGAATTGTGGAGTTAAGTACTGAATCTACAATCTTAATTTGAAGGCCAAATGATATTCAGCCTTATCTAGTTCAGAATGTAATGAAGTTGTTCATGGATAAAACCAAAATAATATTGGATTTGTATACATCAATCTACAGTCAAAATACAAAGTGCACACAAAAATCTTGTAACATTCAATGCCATAGAAAGCAACAAGTGAGCAGACAGAATGCTGGCAGTGCTTTCCTTTCATATGTACCACTATAGTTTATCTTATTTTCTATAATGCCGTTAAGTTTTCCCTTTTCTTTACAAATCTAAAGATTCTTTCACAGTAGAATACTTAACTTTCTTTATTATCATATTTGTGAAGCGCATACAGACTTTCCATTATTGTGTGCTACAAAAGTGTAATTTTATTATACATGTATATTATAAGATAGAGAATGCCATACCTGTGATTTTGTTTGAGTTCCTCTTCTGAATATAGGCATTGGATAATGCATTCTCTTGGTTTGTTTCATCTGTGCTATGCTCTCCTTCTGAAGTGTAAGGTATTCATCCTTCAACAGCAACCACTCTCTCCTATTAAATGAAAATAAAATCCATTTTCAATTTCAAACAAGCTTTAGATAATTAAGTGTAGTTACTAGAAGTGATGGCAGATGGAATACATATCCTTTCAATTTTGCAATAATTCAGTACAATATCTAAGTTGCAGAAACCCCACACATAGCATTTTCAATAGAAATATAATGCTTCTATAATATTTCAAAGTGTATGGATACTTTAGCCTGTCAAGGGATTAATATAAAGGTTGATTTGAGACAGGAGGAAGTACAGGGGATAGGAAGATGCACGAGAGAAAAGGGAGAGAGGGAATGAGTGGGAAGAGGCAGTGAGAGGGAGGGAGGGGAGGGGAACCGGAAGGGAGTAGCAGAGAAAGAAAGGGGAGAATATTGATACTTACTTAGAAATAACTCTCAGGAAAAGAGCTTCTTCATCCTCTTGAATCTTCCTCATTTTCTTCTTCCGAATACGCTTCTTCTTTTCTAGACCCTCTTCATCTTTTGTCACTTGTTCCTTTGCATCTTCTGTCTCACCAACTCTCGGTTTCTTGATCACCATAGTACCCTGGTCGCTGTCATCATCATCATCGTCCTCTTCCTGTTCTCGTACACTCCATATGTCCCCTTCGCTAAAACTTCGCTTTCTCTGCATCATCTTGATCTTGGCCTCACGTAGGGTTTTCGGCATCTGTTCACCTCCCTCCTCTTCCTCATTACCACAGCTCTCACTCAAGGAGGTACTTTCCCTTGCTGATGTGTGGCTCTCCGTGCTGGGTTCTTCAAGTCGCTTCCGCTTTAGCCCCTTCTGTGAATCTGATGATTCGCTGGACTCGACTACAATGTTTCTCTTCTGCTTTTCAAAACTTTTGTCACTTGAAGAATCTTTTAACCTCTTGTTTCCATCTGAATCCGCTTCTCCGTCCTCAAATTGCCTTTTCCTTTTCTTTTTTCCTTGATCACCACCCATCAACTCTGTCATACCAGCCCCTACAGCTTTCTCTGTACCGTGTTCTGTATCTGCTCCTACCCTGTAATCAGTTTTGTAGTCTTCAGATCCTCTGTCTAGAACTCTCATTTGTGGGTTTCTGGAGAGTTGTCCCTTGCTCTGATCAAATTCTAAAGGCACTATTCTCTTATTTCCTCTCATCTTGGGGAATTTTCCGGCTCGGTCCATCATATCGGGTGGGGGATTGTTCATCAGCTACATGATAAGGAAAAGCAAGGAAAAAAACAATGATTTAACCATTTAAAGCGATACTAAACTGATGAACTTTCTGCCATAGCGTACTATGTCGTGCACAGCGCCATATCATGGTCAACTTTCTAACAGAGCACAACACAATAACTAATTTCCACTTTGCAGACAGAGGACAGCGCAGCTAGGGAAGCAGGGACTTACAGCACCATACTGCTACACCTGACCTGAGATGCCTAGTCTTAGAATCTTAGTACAGTACTGGGAGTGTCGTGGTCGAGTGGTTTAAGGCGCTTGACTGGAGATGCGAAGGTCGAGGGTTCGAATCCCGACACGGCATTAATATCCTTTGGCAAGATATTTACCTGCACATGCTACTCTCCACCCAGGTGTTAAATGGGTACCCGGTAGGATGCAAAAGTTTGTGTGGTTGGATGAGCAAGGGTGCGCTTGTAAAATGGCAAATGGCTGAGATGCTCCCAAGGGAGTGAAAAAATGTGCACACATTGTGTGCGGGTAAGCCTGAATCCGATGACCGGGGTAATAATATAT
>JAVYIG010015053.1:0-38143 GCA_035222895.1 Strongylocentrotus droebachiensis | reverse complement strand
AATGTGCTATACCGTTTTTGTTTCACTTGAATATGGTTTTTCATTTAAACCTGTACTGAAAGAACCTGTACATAAAGACCACCTGCCTATAAAGACCACTTTTCATGTTTCTTTTGAGCAGTCTTTATATACAGGTTTCTCTGTATGTGTATACGATGTATAATGTTTGTGTTTGTTTTGACAGGAGCTGAAGAAACGTGAAATCAATCTTGCCAAGAAAGAGTCAATGTTAAGGGAGATGGGAGAACTGGAGATGAGGAAACTAAGATCCAGCCAGTCAATATCAAGAGTAAGTCTAGAGCAAGAGGACAGAGAGAGAGGGAGGGAGGGGGAGGGGGAGGGAGGGGGAGGGAGGGAGAGAGAGAGGGAGGGAGGAGGGGGAGGGAGGGGAGGAGGGAGGGGAAGAGAGCGATAGAGAGAGAGGTGGCGGGGGGGGGGGGGGGAAGGGAGATGAGGAAACTAAGATCCAGCCAGTCAATATCAAGGGTAAGTCTAGGTGAGGGGAACAGAGAGGGAGGGAGGGAGGGAGAAGAGGGAGAGGTGGGGGAGGGAGAGAGAGAGAGGAAGGGGGTAAGAGAGAGAGAGAGAGAGAGGTGGGGGAGGGAGAGAGAGAGAGAGAGAGAAAGGTTGGGGGGAGGAGAGGGAGCTGGGAGAACTAGAGATGAGGAAACTAAGATCAAAGCCAGTCAATATCAAAGGTAAGTCTAGTGAGGAGAACAAAGAGAGAAAGAATTTTTTAGCCATTCCCCTCATACCCGCCTCACCAGTCAGTAGTCTTTTAAAGATGCCTGTTGCCCCGGGTAACATGCCACATAAATCAATTGTGCTCAGATCCCCATTGGTTTACGTGTTAACATTTTCTGGTGCGAGCGCAGGACACCATACAGTGCCTTTTTTCTGGGATTCTCAAATGATTGAAACTTTCAGTCAGATTTTCTGTGATGTTTTAACCAATCTTTACTCAATTAAAGGATAAGGTAAGAAGTCTTGGTAGCTTTTTGTTTCAAAATCGGCATATAAAAGACATATTGCTTGCTTTTGTATTCGAGCTCTGGCTGTTTTATAGGCTCTCAGAAACTTGCACATCTTGCCATGACCCCTCGTCGCGCCGCCCACCCAGGCGCGCCTCCTTTGAGCCTATAAAACAGCTAGGCTTCTCAAAGCAGTCAATATCTCTATATTAGTATCCCTTAATGTTGTTTTGTCATCTCTCTTCCAGGATATGACGGGTCTGGCGTCAAAGCTGGAATCAGTGGAGAGAGAGATTGAGGAGAAAAACAACACTCTGAGAGTGAGTCTGGACACTCAGAAACCAGGCATAGGCAGAGAGGTACAGGCACTAAGAGATGAAAGGTGAGTCAACCTACAAATGTTTTTTGTATCTTTGGTTATGGTGACGGTGGTAGTGGTGATGATGATGATGATGATGATGGTAGTGATGGTAGGAGGAAGAGGAGGAGGATGATGATGATGATGATGATGGTGAGGATGAAATGTGAGTCGACCAAGAGTTCTTCTTGTTGCTCTGGTGGTAGTGATGGTGATGATGCTGACAGTATGACATGATGATGGTTGTGTTAGTGATGAAATATGTGATTTCTGTAATGGTAATGATGATGGTGAAGAAGAAGAAGGATGAGGAGAAAAAGAAGGAGGAGGAGGAGGAGGAGGGTGAAGAGGAAGAAGGATGAGGAGAAAAAGAAGAAGAAGGAGGAGGATGAGAAGAAGGAGGAGAGGGGAGGAAGAGGAAGGAAAATAAGAAGGTGATAATGGTAATGTTGATGATGTGGTGATGGTTAATGATGATGGAAAAAAAGATGATGATCTTGATGTAATAGTGATGGTTTTATTAATGATGATGTAGACACACTACATGGTAAAGAGAGTATGAAGAGTGTTTGCTTTAATAACAAACTTCATGTGTTAAGAATTGAAAGCAATCTTCACAATTAAAGGCTTAATATGACTAGCTTCAGACTCACAAGGCCAATTTAATATTCACTTTTACTAGTATGACAATGATGTCTTCTTATCTTTCAGAGAGCGCCTTCTTCACCAGAGGATCCATCTTGATGAGAAGCTTCAGCAGGGAACACTACTCTCAGCCACTGAGGAGAGACGGTAGACACATCATATTACTCTGTATTTTAATGTTATGTTGTTTGTTTGACAGTTTGTTTATTTTACCTGACTGCTATAGAGAAAACATGTGTATGCTTGTAGGCAGGCAACCGATGGACCGACAGTCTTTCCGAGGGCCTTGGCAGAGGTGCCAACCAGTACGATTTAATCGCATTTAGTACGATAATAAGAGTGGAATACGATAATACGATATCACCTCTTAAAATACGATTTTTTTTTTGATTTTTTTTTGTTTTGTTTTGTTTTGTTTTTTTGTTTGTTTTATACCATAAAAACCACGGAATCGCATAGAAACATGTACAAGTAAACCCCTGCAACCCCAACAAAAACTTTGCTTTACAATTTTCTTTCAAATTCTAATGAAAGAGCAAACATTTTACTTGACCGTACGTACCAGTATCACATTTTCTGAAATTTTACTGCCCGGGCCAACCTGCCGTTGGTAGTGTCGAGTTTTCGTGAAAATCTGATTTTTTAGGATACTCAGTCTGTTTTTTTTGTGTCAAGAGGTTGGCATCTCTGCTTAGTAATGAGGACTAATGTATAACCAAAGGGCACAAGTGCATTGACTTGGTTTTGAAATTTGAACCCGGGACCTCCTGGTTACAAAACCACTGCTCTACCACTGAGCCGTCGCGCCTTTGTCAGAAGGGCAATTAATTCATATACTTTAACACAGAGTTAACATGCCTTCTGGCTCTCAACAGAAGATTTCAGGAATTTCTCATTTCTAATTTCTTTTGCAAACAAGTTTCGAACATCGCAGCAAATTAAGTCAACAATATTCAAACTTGATTAACTCCATGACAACCCTTTTAACACAATTATAAAGTCATCTTGCGCCGGGAACAGTAAAATTGTCTTCCAAAATCTTTGATACAGTCAAACCTGCTTTAGTGACCACCTGTCTACAAGACCAGATTTTTTGTTTCCCTTGAAAATGGTTTCTCATTGAATCATGTACTAAGAAATCCTGTCTACAAAGACCTCTTTTTGTGTTTCATTTGGGGCGGTCGCTATAGACAGGTTTGACTGTATATCAATCCCGTCATAACAATTGTAGAACTAGGATATTATATGTGCGGCATATACAGATTTGAACAATAAATGTTTCTTCTTCAGGTTGATAGAGTTGGACGAAGGAGTAGAAGCACTGGAAGCAGCCATTGAGTATAAGAACGACGTCATATCAACCAAGAAAAAAGATCTACGAAGGAACGATCTCACACAGGTAGGTCGTTTAATTTATGATCCCCATGAAGTTAGCACTAATAAGAAAGATCAGGGCCCGTCTTAAGAAAGAGTTGCAATTGATCCAAATCGATCTTAAAGGCACACTGTCCTACTTGTAGCTACTTGCTCCCTCTATATAGAAAACCTCCCCAATCGGTGCCTGTTGGTCCCCCATGATCCTCTTTTTCTTATGTTAAATGAGAGCTGAGTTAATGAGATAGCCACCTGTCACAGTGACCTCGCTGGCTCGTTTGGTGGTCTAATCCCTTCTGGCTGAAGTAGTAAAGCCTGCCTTTAAGTCCTCCAATCAATCGCAAGTTTGCAGTCTGCTATCTCTAATATGTACATTGTTGCGATTGGTATCAATCAGAAATTAGTTGTGATTAATCACAACTGTCTATTAGACTGGGCCCAGGAGATGGAATAATCTCAAAAATGTTGTCATCAAATAATGGACTTATGCATATTTCTAATCTTGCTTTGCAATTTTACAATCTCATTTAAAGAGTTCAATATATGTTCTTGTCAGAAATAGACCCTACTTTTGTGATATGTCACTCGTATTGCAATCAAACATTTAGAGTGAAGTGATGTTAATGTGTCATCTGAACAGTCTTGCTTGGAAAGCAAGAGAGAGAAAGAGTTGATTTGAATGGTTTATTGAGCACACTGAAAATGGCAAAACAAAGGCTGAATGACATTCAGTTTACAATAAAAGCACATAAAGTACATATTTGTTGAAACAATTATGACATAAAGCTTATGAGAATACATTCAAAAATAAAATTAATAAGATACAATATTATAAAAAGAACTGAAACTAAATAAGAGAGGAAAGCGATAACAAATAAAATCTAATGAGAGAAAAATAATGCAATATTGTATTCACATTTTCCATTATCCATGTTTTGTTCTGTTTGTAGAGTGAAGCGATGTTAATGAGTCGTCTGAACAGTCTTGCCCCGTTGGAGACCAAGAGCCTTCTTGCCAAGTACTTTGAAAAGGTCATTGACCTCAGAGAGGGAGACAGAAGAAAGGAACTAGAGATCAGCGAATTAGAGGTACGAATATCATAACAATAATAATAGTTTGTTCATATATAGGGCTTTTCAGGACCACAGGTCCTCTCAAAGCGCTTTACTAATATATATTTTTACCCCGGTCATTGGATTCAGGATTATCTGCACATAATGTATGCACATTCTCCACTCCCTGGGGAGCATTCCAGCCAGGCGTCATTTTTACAAGCGCGCACTTGCTAATCTAACCACTTGTCAACAAACTGGGATGGGATACCCTTCACAATCGCAGGCTTCTTGCACAGTCCACTTTGTTTTACAAGATGCACCATCATCAACTCAACATGCCTTTTCCCACTCACATTATCCCAGCTACATATCTGGGCAGAAATGATCACCCTCTGAAGTATGCAGTACCCCCAGCTTCCATTGATAGCTTCAAGTACTCCTTCTATCCTCGGCACCATCTGGACGTGGAACCACCTATCAGCTGCTGCGGTAATATCTCCAACAGTGACCATCTTCCAGGAGGCTGCTCTACCCATCATCAGAGCGTTGCCTCCTCCTGTTGGGTCCAAGCTACTGTAGACTCCACGTCTTGGTTTTTACTTGCACGTCCACCGTTTTATTGTAAATAATAGACATTCACTGTTTTGAATTACTTCATGCACTGTCACTATGCCAGCACGTTGCACGGACATCCCAGTTTAGCTGTATGATAGCTGCCATCGGGATTATCTCTACAAGTAACAAGTAACATTAGCTTTTGCATCCTACCGGTACCCATTTAACACCTGGGTGGAGAGTAGCAAATGCAGGTTAATATCTTGCCAAAAGATATTAGTGCCGTGTCGGGATTTGAACCCTCGACCTTCGCATTTCTAGGCAAGCGCCTTAAACCACTTGACCACAACTTATTTTTTTCTTACTTGCAACATTTTAGCTCAACCCTTATCCCCCCCTCCTATTTTTTGCCCCAATGTGGCCTTTATTGACGGGTTAACTACATTAATGTCTATCATGATTAGACATACATGTATCTGCTGATAATCAATCAGAAGCAAGGATTTCAGTAGATATAACAAAAACTGTCATGTGTCACTGATGACACGTCTTGTTATGTTTGTTTACAGGTGAAGCTGGATGAGCAAGAGAGGGTGATCCGAACATTGGAGAGCTCCCTCAGGAGTGCTGGAATGGAGAGTGAACACAGACTGGTGGAGCAACAGAAGGATTATGAGAGGAAGGTCCAGATGCTGATGAGAGAGCTACAGGGAGAAGGAGGAGCAGGAGATGGAGGGTTAGTGATAGATAGATATGGATAGATACATAGATAGATAGATGGATAGAAAGATAGATAGATAGGATTATGGGAGGAAGGTTTAGATGCTGATGAGAGAACTACAGGGAGAAGGAGGCGAAGGAGATGGAGGGTTAGTGATGGATGGATGGATGGATATGGATAGAAAGATAGATAGATATGGATAGAAAGAAAGATAGGTAGATAGATAGATATGGATTGAAATATGGATAGATAGATAGAAAGATATGGATAGATAGATGGATAGAAAGATAGATAGATAGATAGATAGATAGATGGATGGATGGATGGATGGATGGATAGATAGATAGATACAACCTTGACTATTTTGTACTCTGTCATTGTTGTTCTGCTCTTTAGGAATAATTGAATTAATTAATATGGGTAAAGCATTATTGTACTGTACCACAGCTCTTGACTCTACATCTATGTTTTCTCTCTTTGGTTGTAGTGCTGTTCTGGAACACAAGCTGAAGGAGCTGGAAAAGGATCTGTTCTATTACAAGAAGACGAGTCGAGATCTCAAGAAGAAGCTGAGAGAGTTTGTGCAGGCCAGTACTAGTTCAAGCAACGGTCATGGTGAGATATGAAACAATTTAAAATATGCAAAGAGGGGGGGGGGGGGGGGGGGGGGGGGGGGGGGGGGGGGGGGGGGGGAGAGACAGATGGAGACAGAGAGGGGAGGGTGAGAGATAGAGTGTGTGGGAAAGGGGGGAGGAGAGAACCTGAGAGAGTTGTAGAGGCCAGCACTACTTCAAGCAATGGAAATATTATGAACATGAAACTTGAAAGAGAGATAGAGACAGACACATAGAGAGGGGAGAGGGTGAGAGAAAGAAAAAGATAAGCTAAGAGAGTTGGAGGCCAGTATTACCTCAAGCAATGAATATGGTTAGGTAATATAAGAGAAAGCTGAGTAAGAGGGAAGAGAGAAAAGAGTGAGTGAGTACAGGCCACCACTAGCTCAAGAATCGACATGGTGAGATATGCGGAAATACATCAATGAATAGACAACAATAAATCATTGTGTGTGGCGGAACGATGCAGATTAAAACATTGATCAAATTTCTTACCTGTTTAGCATTGATTTCTATTTGCTTTGTTGATGTTACAGATGAGGTCAAAGGTCATGGGAGTGCTCGTGGGATCCCAGCACAGGGTGGAGATGCGGTACCTAGGGAGGCGACGCCGTTAGGAAGTCACGGAGAGAGGTCAGAGAGCTGAGGTGAGATTGAAAACTGGTCAATCCTTACTGTGTGCTTTCATTTCATTGGTGTACTGATAAAGGGGGAGGGAAGGGGAGGAGGAGGGGAGGATGTGGGGGAGGAGGGTGGGAATGGGGGGGGGGGGGAGGGGGGTAAGAGGAGATAAAGAGGATGCCCGTGGGATCCCGGCACAGGGTGGAGATGCCGTACCTAGGGAGGCGAACGCCCGTAAGGAAGTCACGGAGAGAGGTCACGAGAGCTGAGGTGAGATTGAAAACTGCTCAATCCTTACTGTGTTCCTATATTCCATCGCATTAGTTAAAGAGGAGGAGGGGGGAGGGGTTGGGGAGTTGGGTAAGAGGAGATAAAGAGGTTGTGAGCATGCTCATGGGATACCAGCCCATCATCTTGGAGATGCTATGTCTAGGGAAGCCATGCCCATTAGGCAATCAAAGAAAGAGGTATGAAAAGAGCTGAGGTAAATTTAAAAACTGCTTTATGTTTAGCTGCAGGGTTCCCAGAAATCATAGAAATGAGAGAAAAAAAGGAGCTTCCATTTTTTCCTTCAAGGGAAATGTCAGAGAATTTGAGAGAAATCACTTGTATCAGGAAAATAGCACTGAATTTCATTGCCTCCAATCTTTATGCCAGGATGTACTGTTGTTGTGATTTTAGTTTAAAATCATTATATCATTCAGTGTGAATATGTAGGGTTGCATCAATTAGTCTTTTTACAAGTCGCATGTTTAAATGAGAGTTCATTTAACTCTTTTTACAGAAGTAATATTTGAAGGTTTTTTGTTGTTGAATAAAGTATAGCGACATGGAACTACCTGACATGTAGAGCAAACTATGTTTTGGAGATCATTACTCTATAACATTAATGTTATGTATTATTATTATTGTGTCTTCTTTTCCAGCGATGCTGAAGTATCCCTCAGGAAGTCATCCCGCAAGTCAGAGAGTCATCTATCGTTGCTGGTAAGTCATATAATGGAGTTGCTTCGCTACTTGGGAGGGTATTAGGGACTTTTCGATTTGCACCTCGACATAGGGGACTGCTACGTGTGAGTGCGCATTGGGTTTTTACACACGTGTATCAATCAGATATGATTATTTACGTCTGGGGACCGACCTTTAAAACGTCACTATCCGAAAGACGTGACTTAGTTTCGAACCTGCGTCCTCGGCTGAATCAGTTAACTTGTTGGCTGGATTACAGGCGCACGCCACAAACGCACTACCTGTGACTTCCTTATAAGGCAGTCCACTATGTCGACGTGCAAATCAAAAAGTCCCTATTGAGACGTGATGGGAGACTGCCATTAACCTTTAAAGAGAAGGTTGAGTTCTGGGAAGAGGTGAAAAATAATTTGTGAGCGTTATCATTCTTATAATGCAAGTGTGGAAGAACATCAGATAAGACATGTTCCCTGAAAAGCATGGCTCTTCAAATGCCTTCATATTCTAAATATGTCATGTAACATTGTAAAACTCGGGGGTAGGATTTTTACGCCACGTGTTCGTGTAGTCCCATATACATCTTTCTGTGTACAGTGTTTGTAACTTACCAAGACTTGGCCAAATTTCTTATCATTTTGATGATTTCAGAACCTTGCAATTACACACAAATTCTTATATGCTAGATGAGCAACCTTTTCTGGTCGATTCCACACCGTTTTCTTTCACAATGCAATTGCATGACCAGAAAAACTTCATCTTTTAAGCAACCAAACCCTTTCCCACTCGTTCACGTAGAAACACTATGTACCACTTGTCCACTGTAGCATTGCCAAAGTCCTTTGGAACTCACACACATGAATCAATATTGTAAAAGATACAGTTACTTATAAACCTTGTAGCCTGGAGAGGAAAGAGGGATGGAATGTTGGTAAAAAAAACACATCATATTTTGAAATCTCAAGTCTTGAATTTGTCAGGAGTCCCAGTTTTCATGCTCTTTGGGCCCTGATGCTACACAATGGATAGAGACGAATGGATAGAGGCACTACTAGAATACTTGAGAAATCCTTGACAAATGGTTGAATTGTCTTGCTGCCTGGGAAGGGAAAGGATGAATATTTTCAGATTGTCAACCTCTTATTTCCCTCCCCCTGTTGTCTTGTGCCCGTTGTGTGCTGTGCCTATTGTCGATGTGCCTTAGTCTTCTATTATTCTCATATTTTCTCTTTTCTCCCGTCTTGTCTAGTCTCGTCTCTCCTTTTGTTGTTGTTGTGTGTGTGTACACTTGTTTTTTTTTGTATACCCCCTTTTCCCTATTGTATCTTAGGTAGTCACAAATATCTATTCATCATGTTTATCCGGCTCAGAGGGGACCCTAATAATTACAAAGCTCTGCTTTTACCCAGGGTCTCCTCGTCTTTCTTTTAGTTAACTTTGTTTTTATCATTGCCATAATTTGTTATTTGCATTGTAAACGTGTAATGATCCAATGTTATGCTCTATATGTCATTTGAAAGAAAGACGAATAAAATCTTATCTTATCTTATCATGTGCAGAGGGAGGCTAACTCTTTAAAAGAAATCTGTTGGATATTCTAAAATGTCACTCTGTACTGTATGCTGCTGATTGCCAATTCACCTTTTTCTGTCATTTGTAGACATAGAATGCCATGCAGTTGGTCATGTTGATATTAAAACGTCTGCATGTGGCATGTTTGTGACATATTTCTTTTTTCTTTTATTTTGAATTTAAATTGAAATGTAATTCATTTTCCCCCTCAAAATTAATTTGTGATTTGTAAATGTGTGCTGTAATGTTATGTTTGGCTTACAAGAAAGAGCTATGTTGTGTAGGCTGGTGTTATCTTTAATGGGTTATGCTCATTTGTGTACCGGTTTATCATAATATAATGGGAGCGTTCAGGTGGGGAGGAGGGGGGGGGGGGTATTTTGCAACTTGATGGAAAGTTGTGAGCTTACTTGCTGATGAATTTGGCCTACACCTAGCTGCCAATTAATAACATCTAATAAAACCCCTGAATCAGTGTAGACTAATGTTTTCTTTGACGCATAAAATTTGTTCTTCTTTTATCATGCAGATTCCATTGAGAGTGTAACAAGTCGTGGAAACAACCCCTGGAATTAGTTGTGCCTTTCTACAAGTGCCCAAGTGATGAAGTATGTTCATATACAAGTGCATACCACATGCAAACAGATCCAATAGATGCACAGAATGCTCTTTGTTAAATATTCAGAGTTTTTCTTCATGCTCTAACATTGCCTACATGTGTGTAAATGTTCCTAATGTCCTCGTCTAAAGAACCCCTGGAACCCGTTTCAAAAAGCTTTTTGTCAATGACTAATGACAAAAATCTGTGACAAATCTGCTGATAACCAATCAGAAGCAAGGATTTCACTTGCTTATAACAAAGACTGTCATTTGTCACTGATGACAAGTTTTGTGAAACGGGCCCCAGGTCAGCATCATAGCCAGATGCAGTGTCTTGCACGCCCTGGTTTCACAGAAACACTGGACAAAACATGTGCCTAGATTGAATGCGTATGCAAACAGGGCATGGTCATGCACATGGAATTGTACCTATCCTGTTTTCACAAGTATCGTAAATGTGCATTTAATACAATGAAGGTACTAAAAGTGCCTTTGTTTCATAGAGGTTCCACATGACTTTATAGATCACTTTAGAGATAGCTCTTTTACAAATGACGCCGAAATATCAACAGATGTTTCAAACATAAAGACGTCCCACTTTGTGCATTTTAGATAAATGGCTGCCTAAGTGATGGAGGAGCTTTATGAAGACCTTTTGTCTGCCGTGTAGAAAAGAATACTTTCACTTGTGTAACATAGAATGTACCCTCGGTGCATAAATGAATAATGATTACATAACATTTATGAATATGTATCCAGCATGTGTTTCAATGGGTATTGCTGATTTGTACAAATAACCTTTGATCTGCCCATAGAGTGTAACCTCTGTAGTGGCTTATTGTACTATATAGTGTTCTAGTGTTTTTGTGTGTGTGTCATCACAGTACTGTTTATTTCAAAATGTTTTCACCTCTAGACCATCAGATCACCTTGCTACATGTAGACAATTTATGCTAATATATTCAAATTTTATGGTAATCTATGTTGATGTATTCAAATTGTATGTGTAATTATGATTCTGTTTTATCAGTTAGTATTTCAATTATATCCACTGCAAAGCACATGTAATCACATTGATATGAATTATATGAAATTAGGTGTGAATTGATAGCATTGATATATAAGGGACCAATATAAAATGCCCTTGAAATCTTATGATGTACATGTATTTCCCTTGATACAGTGTGCTCAATATTGTTTGATATTTGATAAAGTTTTTTGTTAGTAACTTTTAATTATATCCCAATATTATTAAATAGTTATGCATGAAAACAGTATTATCCTAAATTCCTAATGCATACAACAAGGAATAAGTCGGTAGGTTATTTCAACTTACAATCAAATATTGCAAGACTTTTTAATGTATTCTATGCACTCACCTCAAGGCATTTTAGTTCTAAGAAATAACGATGACATAGATGCAAACTTTATTGTACGTGGCATCCACACATATGTTTTTTATAAGATGTTGCAAACTTGGGGGAAAAGGGCATTTATTTTAGACTTGTGTTTTCAATTCAACTTTATAAAAAGTTACATGAAAATATCCTATTTCTTTGTTAGGGATGTACTAACTTTTGTTGAAAACTGTATAAACATGTGTTTCAAAAGGCACTAATACCGGTACCAATTTTCCAAACAAGCTATGCTTGCTTAGTACTGTACATAAACCATTCTTTAAGTGCAATCTAATTCTTGAAATATTCCATGT
Organism: Strongylocentrotus droebachiensis; assembly: GCA_035222895.1. Lineage (NCBI taxonomy): Eukaryota > Metazoa > Echinodermata > Echinoidea > Camarodonta > Strongylocentrotidae > Strongylocentrotus > Strongylocentrotus droebachiensis. The sequence continues at coordinate 26,380 of JAVYIG010015053.1, read as the reverse complement.
TTTGTTATTCTAGCTTTGTTATGTTAAAACGAAAATGCACTGTGTTCTTACTTTTATTAGTATTTTATAATTTGCCATGGTAAAAAACAAAAACAGTGTGTTGTTGCTACATGTACATTGCATTGATTTGTATTCCAATTGTTTTTATGATTGTACAGACATAGCATTGGTTCTGTAATGAGTTGTTTGATTACAGTGTATTTTCATTTGAAAGAGTGCTATATAAATCCATCCAGTTTACAGGTATATGATATGTAAAATCTTAAGATACATAGAGATCATACATTAATTAGAAGATAAATATATATGGATGATTATTACTTTCGTAGACTAATTTGAACATTCCAATGTAAATGTATAATTTGTTTCAATTTTTTTTAAATATAAATATATGAGATTCATATCTGTATTGTAACACCACTGAACACAAGTACGCAGTATAATTATTATAGCAAATGCACACCTAATCATTTTAAGATGCTTTAGTATATTACAGATCAGTTACTTTGATTATAGTTATTTTATTCAGCACAGACATTACCAAGGAAACAGCTAGAAAGAAAAATAGAGAAGATTTGAAGGGAGTCTAAAATGTAAGGAAAAGAAAGCGATTTACAAAATAACTAACTAACTTCTTTTCCAAAACAAGGTTATGATACTGATGGGTATACCTACATGCATGCGATATCTGTGTATTGAAGAGTCTATTATTTCAAATTATTTAATAATAGGACTTTGCCAATACAATGGGATATTTGATGGGTAATGGCCACAGATTTACAATTCCAAAAAATGTATGCAACCATATTTTACACAATATGGAACAATTACAATTTTCCTATCATTTTTTTTCAGGCATTCATGATTATTTGGCAATGCAAGCCCTTTCCCCTGTTTTTTGTCCAGGTTTTTCAGGCTTTAATATTGTTCATAACATATGAGGTTCTTTACACATTTAGCTTAAGGATGAACCCACAATAAATACCTTTTGTATCATTTAGCATTCCATGACATTTTAATTATGATTTAGGAGAATACTTTATTTTACATAACATAATGTATTACTATTATTCAAAGGCCAGTATTATAATTAATCTTTGAAACCCGGCAATTAAGCTGTCATGTTTTACAAAAAAAAACTTGAACCTCTGCATTATTTCCCTGGTTTAAATGATAGTAGTCATGATATAGGGGACATTGACTTTAGTAAACAGTGTCATGATTTTTTCAGATTACTGTTGCCATATCCTTTTGATTAACTGAGGTCCAAAATATATTATTCCCAACTGACTTTAATTATTTGTGAGATGAAAATAGTTCAGACAGGCACAACTATTTGGTTTTGATTTGGTGAAACTGTATTCATGACGTGAGTTGAATTGATGCTTAATAAAAGCAACTAAAATACTCTACGAAATATCTACTACTGTGTTTGTGTATCTTGATTATAGATTGTGTGGATGGATTATGGGTTGTCAACCGTAGTGAAATGTACGAAGGTTTAGTGATTTTCTTTGCTAATTTTATTTTTATAGAATGTTGTTTTTCTACTTTCTCTCCTCTCTTTCTGTCTCGATTGCTCTCCTTAATTCAATCTGTCTATTCGCTTTCTCTCTCTCTCTTACTTGTCTCTGTTATCTCTCTGTGTCTGTCTACCCCTCATCTTCTCTCTCTCTCTCTCTCTCTCTCTATATATATATATCTTTTCTTTCGTCTGTCTATTATCTATCTCTCTCTGTCAATATGTCTCTCTTTGTCTCTATTTTTATGTCTGTCCCACCTCTCGCCCTCTCTCTCTCTCTCACTTTGTTTCTCAAAATGTTTCACCCATTACCCATTTTCCATGCATTCTGTTGATAACATAATATCCCTAGGTGCGTCACTGATCTGAAAATCGTTCAATAACCTAACACCATTTACCTTCAAACAATAAAGGTTAACAGATTAAAAGCGTCACCCCCTCCACTTACCATGAATGCTCTGACCGGTACACAGTAGAAATGCTGCCGTATTATAGAAAAAACACAATAGCAATCAATAGATTATTATGCAGTAGCTGAGTAGGGATGAGCCTACCTGTGAAATCGACCTAATTAGGATATCAATCCGCTACAAGGGTGATTGGCAGATCAAGGAGATCCTCTCACATAGATCAATAGATCACTTCGCTTCAAATAAAAACGGTTTATCAAACAACACGTTTCACAGCTATAAGCTGATTTCCAGTAACATTCGAAATACAAGTTACGTGGCAATACAAGTTGGTAATGGTATAGAAATAGAAATGGAGATAGGTCAATAGAATGAACACTGTATGAATACACAAATAAGCAGTCAACACTCATCAGGAAATAACGCCTAGCTAAAGAGCAGACCGATTAAAACGAATCAATAGAACCAATATGAACTTTTAAACTGATCCCGGCAATTAATATGGAAAGCAACATCGTAAAATGAATGCGGTGGGATAATTATGTTGTAAGAAATTATGGAAAACGACGGATTTTGTGAGATACAAATTATTGGGATATTAATGAGCAGAAAATAATTATTTTCAGACCGATGATAATAAGGTTATACTGAATTGGGAGTGGTGTTGGGGGGGGGGGAGGATTAAGCACCCCTCTATACTAGATTGAGCTTTCTAATCCCCAATCCCGATTACTGTCATTGATCCTCTTAGGGGTGTTTCAGATCACATTCATATCGACTGGCCCTTTCGGGTGCCCTTTTCAATGACCTTGTAAGCATTGTCATTTTAATCCCATTTTAGAATACATTACCTGCTGCATATTACAACTCGAAACGCTTAGGCCTAAAGCTGACCATGTAAGCCATCAATTTTAAAATTAGCTTGCAAGCTCTTGGTATACCCTAAACTTCCATCCACCTTCTTGTATCGAAAGCTTACCTCAGTGCATTAATCGTGTAATCCTATTCACGATTTTTTTCTTGCTTCTTTCTTGCTTGCTTTCTTCTTTCATACTTTCTTACTTACTTTCTTTCTATTTTTACTTGTTTTCTTTCCTCACTCTTTCTCACCACCATTCCCTTTTCAACGCGCAATCTGTTTTACACTTGTTTTTTTCTTCTTTCCTCTCTTTATCATGGCTCCTCGATCTTTATCCTATCTTTCTATTTTTGTCTCATTTTTTCCTTCTCATTCTCTCGTTACCGCGATTGCATGCTCCCCCTTCCTATCTTTCTCTCTCTCTGCCTCTGTCTCGCTCTTTGTCTGACTCTGTCTCGGTCTGTCGGTCTGTCTGTCGGTCTGTCTGTCTCTCTCTATCTCTCTCTGTATCTCTCTCGGCACCCCCTCTCTCTCCCTCTCTTTCTCTTTCTCTCTCTCTTGTCCACCAGTCGTCCACATCCATTAACCCCTATTTTTCACATGGGCGATTAAGAGTTCGCATTACGATCGATTCCCATTCACAGTCTAGTAACTGTCTCACCTCTCTCATTCATACAACAAAAGCCCCATCATTAGTACCTCGTATCGGATTCCAACATTTAAGTCACGCCCCATGAATAATGAATTACCCTTTTAATCGGCAATCACCGTCCATCCGCGTGAAGCTGTGCACCTGTCTGAGTAAGAACACTTTCCATTGTGACCTATTTAATCATGTTTATGACAAGCTTGAATTTGAAGAATAGTTTTTTAATTGGACCAAAGAGTGATTATCCTTATATTTTTATATTTTTTTCTCCTATAATTTCATTTGATCATTTTTATTAGCATGTTGTATTTTCCCCCTTTTTTTTTTGTTTTCTCTTTATTTTGTTCAAAATTATCATGAATAGTCTTTTTATTTTTTTATTTATTTCTGATATTTATACAGGGTAGCGCATTATCACCAATTTGGTGGTCTTCCAAGAGGCCCTGTTTGGTAAGAATAAAACAAATAACAGCATCAAAAACAAAATAGATAAATACACAAGCATATAAACAGGTAAAATACAAATTAATTGGTATCCTCATGAAATAACTGATCATTCAAGAATCATGCTTGATCATTTACAAGAAATAGGTGAATGGAATTTTTAAATTGAATAACGAATTATTTTAAATGAAAATAAAATAAAGAATAGATGATAACCACGTATTCAAATGAAAGGAAAAATATGATTGAAAACGTTCATTTACTAATCACTATTTTAATGATCATTATGATATGAAATGAAAATACAATCTACCTGTCTCCATCTTAGTTCAATCTGCCCCTCTACCTCCCTGCCCTACCCCCCTCTCTCTTTCTCTCTCTCTCCCTCTGTCACACTCCCTCAGTCCCCATCCCTTCTACTCCTTCTATTTTAACCCCTCACTCTCTCTCTCATCCTTAAGTTCACTCTAACTACTCTCCATCTCCCCCTTTCCCTCCATCTCACTCTCCTTCCCCATCTACCCCCCCTCTCTCTCTTTCTCTTCCTTCCTATTTTGTCAATGCTCAATCCCTTATAAAAACAACCCATTCTGAAGTCCTCTGCACCTATGACAATAATAAGCTTGATTATCTCATTCCGATCGCTCATGCTTCATTTTGACGTTGATGCGCAATGACATTTTGATTACATATCCCAATTGCAATTAATGATTGCTTTTCTCATTATCTATTTCCAATCCATGCAGGCAGGCCGCTGAACACATAATACCGGGTTATATTTTCAGTCGTATGAATCATCCGTTCTCGTTTTAATATGTTAATATACTGTAGACGTGGGCCCATCTTAGGCTACAAAGTGTTGCTATTAATCTCAACTTATTTGCGATTGATTGGAGGACTTGCAATTGATTTGGATCAATTGCAAGTCTGCATAAGACGGGGCTTTGAATTAAAAATTACTGCTTATATTTACATGTTTGAATAAAACAAAATAATAATACCCCCCCCCCCCCTCCCCCCACACACACAAACACACACACACAAAAATAACAGGCCTATAATGATATAGGCCTGTTATTTTTGTAGGGGGGCAAAATTTAGCCTATTTATTATATAGGGAGCATCAAATTAATTGTTAGCACTATGAAAACTATCTCGTAAATATATATAATTGGAAGATCGAAACAACACCTGATAGTCTTTTCCCAGGATGAATTCACGATGTAGGACCTTTTTTCGTTTTAGGGATCCACTTAAAAGCAACACTGTGCAAAATATCAAAAAACATAGCATAACAATCATGATAATACCCTTATGATAATGATAATAATAAAAACGATCGGATATAAAATCGGATAGATAGAGAAAAATGTGAGAGAGAGAAAGAGAGAAAAACAGAGAGAGAGAGAGAGAGAGAGAGAGATAAAGATACAGGGGACAATGTAATCGAGTCCTATATAATAACCGTGAACTTGGTATTCGGTTATTTTTAAATTGTCGCCCTCTTGTGTCAAATATGTTACTTTTATTGTTTGGTAAAACATCTTTAGCCAAAACAAAAATGTTTTTCCCATTATTTTTGTGACAATTCTGTACTGAATGAATGATGAATACCGGGAAATGACGTTTTGTGCAAGGGTAAGATCGTCTCACTTTTGCAATTTTTGTTTACAAAAGCGCCCCTGTACTAAAAAAGATTACCATAAAAACGAAAATAGTCCGTCGGCGTTGGAAAAATAACCAAATTAATATGATACAAAATTAAAAGAAAAAAAAACACAAACAGTTGTTTCAAAGTTGAGTTCTTGACTTGAGCTCGAAAATCTTACAATACAAGGCAAAGGCCACCCCATTAAAGTGAGGGAGGGAGGGGGAAGCATAAATAAAAAATAATCCTAATAATAGTAATGAATACCGCCATGAATAATTTCACTTCTATTCTCCATTAAAAATATTTTGTAATTACGCTGAAATTCCTTAAAATTCAATAATTAAGACATGAAAAAATAAGCCCTATAGTAACTTTTATTAGAATATTAAAGTCATCAGAAAATGGCAACTATGAGGTATAGTAATGCCATGATTTATTAATACAACCGTCTCACCTCAACTGCAAACCTTTTCAAAACATCATAATATTTTGAAATAATGATAACAATAATATTAATATTGATGATACAAACATAAGAAAAATAATATACCAGCATTTGCTAAGTATCTATTTACACATGGGTAATACAGGCAATACATTATCTCCTAAAATATACTGTCAAATTTGATAGAATATTCCAAATATACAAAATGTAGGCCCATGCACTGCCAATTGCGTATATTTCCCAAAAACTTTTTTTTCGTATTCTGTTATCGTGCCTTTGTCGAATCAAATCTTTCAAATTCATTGATTTTTCCTGCAATGTATTTTTATGAAAAAATATATGCGTTTAAGTGCGGTTACACTGGTTTTGATAAACTGATTTATAACTCGAGTAGAAACTTCCATAATGCTGAGTGATAACTTACTATATTCCTTCAAACATGACTGTATATAGGAGGTTAAAATAATGGGAGTTGGCAACAAGATGCTAACATACAATATATGTATTTTTTAAGGAATATATTTCACTTACTGTCTGGGTGTTTCATTGTTTATTTTCAACACACAAATAAACCTACATAATTGATTTTCCTTTGATAATAGTTTTAACTAAATGTGACCTGAAAGAATTATCCCAGAAATTGACCTAAATGCAATTTAAAAAAATCCATCATTCACAGGTCTTACAAATAAATATTTGATAAACATTCAACAATATTTAATATTAAAGATTAATCAAAGGGCCTAGGCCTACACCTCTACTGGATAGTACGATCCGATAAGTGTTTGACTTCTTAGTCTGATGCTTTTAGTAACGATGACGTAGCCGTAGATCCGGCAACTGGGGGTGGAGGGGAGGGGTTGGAAGTCATAGAGTGGGGGGGGGGGGGGCACAGAAAATGATAAAATGTGAGATAACAAGGTCATGTATACATTGAGGAAATGGTGTGGATAAACTTCCGTTTCTTGTTGCTTTCTTATCTCTCTGTTACCCCCTTTTTATTCATTATTTTCAAACATTCATAAGGATAGGGGGCATGCACCCTGCGCCGCCCCCTGTAGAGTTATGCTTTTGACTTTGCTAGACTAGACTGACTGAGCTTGGGTTGGTCACCGCAGCGGTGGGCTAGCTTTCAGCCTTGCCAGGGTCATGCTCTCGCAACACGGTCACCCCAGCCGAGCCCCGTGAATTCCTAACATGCTTTCGGTACAGAAGGGTCGAAAGACATCGAGCAGACATGACAGACCTCAACGCGTAATTACAAACTAAAAGAACGAAAGAGAAAAGAAAAAGAAAGAGACGTTGATCTAGGTAGATAGGTTGACGGATATAAAGATTTATATGTATAAGAGAGAGAGAGAGAGAGCGAGAGAGAGAGAGAGAGAGAATAACAATTTAAACAAAAAAGGGGGGGGGGGCGATGGAGACAGACAAACGAGCAGAAGAAGAACCGTTGGCAAGGAGAGAGAGAGAGAGAGAGAGAGAGAGAGATTAGAGGGCAAAATGTTTGATATACATGCCGGTCCGGCATATTGTTTTTAATGGCGAGCACGAGTAATATGATATTAATAGAATAGAAACAGAAATATAGAGATGAATAGAGGCCACAGTGCAGAGAGAGAGAGAGAGAGAAAGGACTCGGGGGGGGGGGGGGGATGAGGGAGTAAGGCAGAGGAAACAAAGTGCAATGGGGAGGGGGGGGGGGGGTGACACGAGTGGGCCTATAACGTGAGATGGAGAAACTCTTTTGAAGGAAGAGAATACGCTGGTAAGTAGGATGGGAAGAAAGTACGGAATATTGCTGTAGGAAGAAAAATAGTGCTCATTTCCCAGAACATGGAAACTCCTTATGAAAACATAAAGTATGGTTAAACCATTTTGTACCCTTGATAAATGAGGGTTCACTGTACACATGTCATTTTTACATGCCTTAAAAAAAAAACACTTCGTTCCTTTGATGTTATTCATTTTGTGTCTTACTGATACAGTGTATAAACAAAAAATATTTTTCAATATTATTAGAAAATATAAATAGTTTCACTGCCCCTTTATTTAACAGCCCTCTTTCTGAAGGGGTATACAGAGGCTACTAATTAATCCATCCGCTTTCTCTTCTAGCTCTTTCGGTCTATACTAAATCATACCATATAAATAACATTTAAATCAATATCATTTATAGAAACAATAAGATTAACAATGGCGAAGTTATTGAATTAAAACTTAGTTAAATCTCCAATTTGTTCAGACCATGTCCATGTTTAGATTTGATCGAAATCCATTTGTTATTTTATGCAAATAGATGCGCTTTAAATACCCTATGCGCGTATTTGAACCGCAGATTTATACGCTTTCTAAGCGCACTAGAAGCGCATGAATCCGCCACGCACATTTATTCAAAGCGCCGCATAGCGCATCCATATAGGTATACGCATGCAATATAAATGCGCTCTTTCCAATACACGTCACAATCACACGAATACACTTACATGTCCACCATGTACCACCGTGCACACACACAGTACACAAAATGCATAGCGAATGTGTGGGGTGCATTTTGCATTTGCGATGCAGAGCTGATTTGAGTGGCACGGAGAACGCCTCTTTATGTTCGTCGTAGTGCGGAGAGATGTGATATTTTTATCATATCATTTTTCTTTGCTCTCGATAACTCTCTCCATCGGTTAACAGAGGATCTGCGTGCTATTTTACTTCTCCGTTTCATGTGAATCTATCTGGATTATGTGATTTATTCCATCTGCTGTGAGTTGTCATAACTTAAAACAGTTATCATCAACCTTCACTGCACCGGTAACGATGTAGCTCGCGCGCTGAATTATTGGTTACGGTTATTGGAAGAGTAGGGTGGATCCACATCAGTGCATGATGTTGAAACACAGGTGATTCGTAAGCAGTCTTTTCCTTGGACTGTTCGTTGAATTTACAATTTCAAGATGGCTGGAAGGACGGTAAGCCTTGAACTTGAAGAACCAGAAACTGGTGGGAGCAGTGATCGAGCAACGATCAGTTCCCAATCTCAATCATGCTTCTTGAATCCCAAGAACAGTCGAATGCAGGCGTGGGAAACTTTGATAATCATCTCCATTCTAACGACATTCAGCTTTGATTTGTTCCTCGCTTCTTTCGACTCCAAAATTATCATATTATGGATCATTCTGTACACATGCGATATCCTTTACCTGATGGACATTGTCATGCGATTCTTTCTTGGATATATAAAAGGTGGAATTTTGATTTCGGATAGCAATAAGATAAAGATTCATTATCTTCGTACCACATTCCCAATTGATCTGTTCTCCATCTTACCTGTGGACTTGCTTGCGCTGGTCTATCCTGGCCTTGGTTCAACAAACTTCTGGAAGTGGATCGCCACTTTCCGGTTTTTCAACAGAGTGTTCCGCATTATGCGACTCAATTCATATTTCGGTAAGAATTGTTTCGTTACTTTTACAAAATGTACATTGTAGATCTAGACTGGAGTCTAGAATCTAAATCTAGGATCCAGATCTGATGGAATACTTAATTAAAGACGGTATGTAACAGATGTATGACCTTTAATAATTGATAGGGTCTAGAACACTCAACTTTAATGAATGTTTATTGTAATGTTAGATCTGATTCTGATCCGATCAAGTTAAGATCGAGATTAAACACTGGTCACCGACCATGCCAACGTCAGTAAGGTGCTGAAGAACGTTTGACCTTAACACACACTCAACTTAAATGAAAGTAGGTCTAGACCAGTCTAGATCTAGGCCTAAGCCTACTTAGTAAGACCCTATCTAGAATCTAGATCTACATGTAGATCTAGACTAATTACGTACCGTCTAGAATCTAGGTTAGAACTTCGGTGATGACAAATTATGAATATCAATCCTTCCTTTTGATTGGGCCGTCTTTTAATTTAATTCCTGATGTTATGAGTAAATAAGACGTCTACCAATATCATTGATGTTGATTCGACAACTTCGCTCTCACTTTTAATCTTGCTGAAGATGACGGTGATGATGATGAAGAAGATCTAGTATAGGGTCTAATCATGATGTGTGATTACTGGCAAATTGGTGATGTCTGATGAAATGATTGATGTTGATTCGAAAACTCCGCTCTAACTCTTCATCTTGCTGAAAATGACGGTGATGATTATGATGAAGATCTTTAATTAATAATTGATAATGTCTGATTATGGTAAATTGGTGATGTCTAATGAAATGATGATAATTCGTCCCTATTTTCACGAAGTGAATGAAAATCGCATACACTTTGCGTTACGATTTTCATCACTACCGTCACTTCGTGAAAATAGGGACGAATTGTTCTGTCTGAATCCCTATTATGATGATGATGCAGAATTGACGATGCCATATATGATGATAATTAATTAACGTCCGATGATGATGATAACATGATGTGTGATGATGGTGATACTGTTGGCAATGTTGATAAAGCTGATGCGCTGATTACAGTGAATGTACATGTATGAACAGAAGTGTAGGTATCGAACCTAATGAAGATCTAATGTAGTCTGAAGTTGATTTTAATACAATTTTGACTCGCAGAGATTTACATTAGAAAACCTTCAACATGATCCCATCTACAATATCATGTACATGTAGACCTAGTCTACATCACACATACTGTACATGTAGAAAGACGTCATCATGATTGAACATCAAGATAATATTTCTAGTAATTTTTATTTTGCATTTAGATATAATAAATTTGACCCCAGACTCTATAATTCTAATAGGCCTAGATCTACCCATTCTCGGGACAGTAGGTCTAATGAATCTTTACTGCATACATGTAGATCTACAACATGTACATTGTACATGCACATGTAATTCACATTTACAGGTACATGTACATGTTCATCGATATGTATTGATGCAGAGTATTACCTTTAACCCTCAAGAACATTTTATAAAGGTATACAGGTAAGTGTTACTGCCACAAGATGATCAGACGTAGACTTTACATTACTTGTGTAAGGCTTGAACTGATTTTGACAAGACAAATCCAGGCATAACCACAGCCTTTCTCACTCCCGACATTTCTGCAAGAGATGACTGCTAGGCCCCGTCTTTTAAAGAGTTGATATTAATCGCAACTTATTTGCGATTGATATCAATCGCAACGATGTTACATAAAATATAGGGGCTGCAAACTTGCGATTGATTGGAGGACTTGCGATTGATTTGGATCAACCGCAACTCTTTATTCGGCGGGGCCCTGATATCCGACTTCAACGGAAAACACGATATTAACTCTTTTACTAAAATCAACCTAGGGTAATTTAAAAAGTCTAATCCAAACATGATTTATATGGGCCATACAATGGATATTAAGTTTTTCCATACATTGACTGTTCCTAAATAGTTGCGATCGTTTTGGAAGAAGAAGATGATTTTCTCATCTACATGTACATTACATGCCCAGGGGGGTGTTTCACAAAGATCCTAAGTTGAACTTATCTCTAAGTTGGACTTAACAATTATGGAAGGCCGTTACCATCATTGAAAATATTTTGTAAAAGTTATTTCAAAAGGCATAAAATGTTGATTAAAATCATTCATATTTTCTATTATCAAGGAGATTTCATGTTATTGATGTGGAATTTATGAAAGTCTAAAATACTTCAATTTTTGCTTTTGGAAATATTTAATTTCACGGCTACGAATGGCTCTCCATAATATTTAAGTCCAACTTAGAGTTAAGTTTGACTTCGAATCTTTGTGAAACACCTCCCAGATCTATCTGAACTGCAATACTTCTACTTCTACTTCTACGATGATACTCAGCAGGATCAATAAGTCAGGATGTAGTGCTGAGGAATATGAACAGACTTTAATCACATATATCTGAAATGAAATGAATCTTGCATGAGGATGTGTCATGTTCATGTACATGTAAGCATCATTCCAGGGGGGTGTTTCACAAAGATCCCAAGTCGAACTTAACTCTAAGTTGGACTTAATAATTATGGAGAGCCATTTGTAGCCTTAAAATAAAATATATTCAAAAGCAAAAGTTCAATTGTTTTAGACTTTTCATAAATTTCGCATCAAGAGCATGAAATCTCCTTGATGATAGACAATATGAATGATTTGAATCAACATTTTATGCCTTTTAAAATAACTTTTACAAAATATTTTCAATGATACTAACGGCTTTCCATAATTGTTAAGTCCAACTTAGAGATAAGTTCAACTTAGGATCTTTGTGAAACACCCCCATGATCTAACTTTAAATCAAGAATTAATCTACAATCATATAAATCAAACGGGGAGTTTTTGCATGGTACATGAAAACACAGGAAAACAGAAGAAAAGCAAGAGAACGAAAAACAAGAATAAACAGAAAACATAAGACTTTGAAGGAGAAAAAGACACGGAGAAATTGAACTGAAAGAAATCGAGAAATAAATAAATATATAATAATATAATAATATAATATTAATAGTACTGTACATGAGTTGTAAAGAAAGAGAGAAAGAAAGAAAAAAGAGAGCACATTTGGACTTGAAGCACCGTCTCATTTCATCACGCTCCATTACGGGTATAAAGAATTACATGCATTATATGTACTGTACACGTACATGATCTAATAATGTTATTCTTCAATGACTTTCAATCAACACACCTTTACCTTGACTAATTCATTCTTTACAAAACATCACAGTCCAAGCCCACTTTCACACACAATACCAGCACTCTCCAAACAGCTGAAAATCGATCCCAAGTAAATAAGCCCATGCATTACACATTCAACTGGATTCGATTGGAGTCGGACTGATCTTCTGTTGATTATTTGTTCATTATTCAACCATACATAATAATGGCGAGTAGTGACCCCCTGTCCATTGTGAATATTCCTTTATATGTTTGTAATGGAAATTCCATTCAAAATGAGTGCGCAGGTGTACATTCTACATATCGTCATCAGGGTTTGAAGAAGAAAATGAAATCATATCGACATGAACATATAATATCATGTACATGTACATGTAGACTTTTGATGAGAGAGAAGAAAGAGAAAGAGAGAGAGAGAGAGAGATAGAGAGAGATGGGAGATACAGGAGATACAGGGAAGGGGGGGGGGGGGTAGAGAATGTTCAAATGTATCTTTCTTGTTGTTTGCCAGTATGACTCGTATAATTTGATGGACGTACATGTATAAATGCATGTACATGTACAGTAGGCCTACATGTAATGTACATTATGTACGATACCCGTATATTATTAGCAAGAGGCATGTGAATGTACAGTACATATATATGTTTAATATTGAGCAACAAAGTAATGCAAAAACGTCTTCCACGCAAATAATAAAGTTTAATTAGAGACGCTATTTTTTTAATGTGTGAGTTTGTCAATTTACCATCGCTCCGAAGAAGATATTATTTTTTTGTATACGATGTCGATGGCTGCCAAACCCGTGTAGTCCTATAAACATGATTGTCTTTTTGGTCACTTTACCAGTAGAATACTTGCATTATATACATGTACATGTACATACATGTAGGCCTACCGCCTATTGGCATATCATCTTGTGAAAAATATAGCTATACATTATGTTTACATGTTGAAGAGATGCCAGCACCATCCTTGGTGTATTTTAGATGCAAAAGATGTGAACCACACAGGAGGGTTGTGACAGAACTGCGCGCTAATGACGGGTCTTAGATAGCTATTGCACCTGGGTACTCCACGCTGATTGATGAGACAGACTGCTTCTTCGCTATCTTTACAGAGAGCACGCTTGGAGAGTCCATCAAGGGATGATCCCATCAAAACCTCGTATAACGATAGTCATAGAGAGAAAGAGAGAGGGAAGGAGAGAAAGAGAGAGAGAGAGAGAGAGAAGGAGAAACATAGAGACAGAAACAAAAAAAGAAGGAGGGAGTGATGGTTGGATCTTTACAGAGAGCACGATTGGAGAGTCCATCAAGGGATGATCCCATCAAAACCTCGTATAACGATAGTCAGAGAGAGAAAGAGAGAGAGAAGGAGAGAAAGAGAGAGAGAGAGAAAGAGAAACATAGAGACAGAAACAAAAAAGAAGGAGGGAGTGATGGTTGGATCTTTACAGAGAGCACGCTTGGAGAGTCCATCAAGGGATGATCCCATCAAAACCTCGTATAACGATAGTCAGAGAGAGAAAGAGAGAGAGAAGGAGAGAAAGAGAGAGAGAGAGAAAGAGAAACATAGAGACAGAAACAAAAAAGGAGGGAGTGATGGTTGGACCTTTACAGAGAGCACGCTTGGAGAGTCCATCAAGGGATGATCCCATCAAAACCTCGTATAACGATAGTCAGAGAGAGAAAGAGAGAGAGAAGGAGAGAAAGAGAGAGAGAGAAAGAGAAACATAGAGACAGAAACAAAAAAAGAAGTAGGGAGTGATGGTTGGATCTTTACAGAGAGCACGCTTGGAGAGTCCATCAAGGGATGATCCCATCAAAACCTCGTATAACGATAGTCAGAGAGAGAAAGAGAGAGAGAAGGAGAGAAAGAGAGAGAGAGAGAGAGAAGGAGAAACATAGAGACAGAAACAAAAAAAGAAGGAGGGAGTGATGGTTGGATCTTTACAGAGAGCACGCTTGGAGAGTCCATCAAGGGATGATCCCATCAAAACCTCGTAATGGTAGCCAAAGAGAGAGAGAGAGAGAGGGAGAGAAAGAGAGAGAGAGAGAGAAACATAGAGACAGAAGCAAAAAAAGAAGGAGGGAGTGATGGTTGGATCTTTACAGAGAGCACGCTTGGAGAGTCCTTCAAGGGATGATCCCATCAAAACCTCGTAATGGTAGCCAAAGAGAGAGAGAGAGAGAGAGAGGGGGGGGGGGGGAGGGAAGCAGTTGGATGAGACATTGTATCTTTACAGAGAGCATGCTTGGAGAGTCCATCAAGAGAACATCCCATCAAATCCTCGTAATAATAGTCAGAGAGATAGAGAGAGAGAGAAGGAGAAATATAGAGAAAAAAGAGAGGAATTTAATAGGAGATGGAAGATATAGGATAGAGAGAGAGAGAGAGTCAAGCAAAGAAAATACGAGGAAGACAGATCGAGGAAGTATAAGCTTAACAGATGTGTAGATAAAGGGAAAGAGAGAGAGATAGATAAGCTGCAGAGAGGAAAAGAAGAAGAGAAAATAAAAACCGAATCTACGAAAAACAAATCCAATACAACTTACATAGAAGGTATTAATCATGTTAATGAAAGTTTTACCAAAAACATTCATGTAATTGAGGAAGATAGAAGAAAAAGAGAGGGGGGATGTAGAAAAGAAAGATGAACATGACAAAAGAGATAGAGAGAAAAAGAAAGAGAGATGAAAAGTCTTTAATGATAAAACAGAGAAAGAGGGAGAGAAAGAGAAAGATGAATAGAAAATCATAAGGGAGAGAGAGAGATGGATGTAAGAGAAATAAATCGAGAGAAAGAGTGATATGGATAAAAGAGAAAGAAATAGAGAGATAGAAGGAAGAGTAGAGTGATGGGTATCTGGGAATTTCAGCACGGCAGGGAGAGCAGCTTCGCATTTTAATGAATTTCGTTGTGACGTCATTGTATGGCTGAACGCAAATACCAGTGCCGGCATATTGGCGCTTTGCCCCCACGCTGAGTGAAAAGCCTCAGCGAAAGTCAACTCGCATTGCTAAAACGCATCGAGTATCGCAATACAATTTCCGAAAATTCATCTGCAAAGTGTATGCGATAAAAGCTATGCATCATAACAGTATTAATGCATAGCCGCAAGTTATATCCGCGTGGGTTGCGGTTTTAATACACACACACCAATGACTGTCTTCCTAATAATGATTGGAACTAATGAGTCTAAACGGGTTTGTCTGGTCGAATATGTAGATGATTTGTTAGCTGGTGTGAGGCTGGTAGAAATTTCCACCATTAGCGGCACTTATTTTCTAGATCAACGAGCTCGCCTTCTTCACACCGTTGCTGTTTTTATTGCCATCTTGTTTAGGGTCTTTTTGTGCAAACCAATGATGTGTGATAGCATTGTCAAATGCGTTTCACACCTCATCCAAGGACAAAAACAGGTTGAGTTAAATGCAGCTCTTATAATGTGCGTCAGAAAAAATCCCAAGGAAGTTAAAACTAAACGAACTGAGAAATGATAACAATATTAATGATTAAACAAATACAAATGACGCACCCCGCCCCCCCCCCCCCCCGAAACAAAAGGGGAAAGAAGAAGACGAAGAAAATATACTGTACATTATATTGCTGAGGAACTCTCTCTGTTCGTTCTTTTATTTTGTTTCAAGTGGCTATTAATTTCAAGATGACTGCAATTTTTCACACGCAAGTTCCTTCATTTTAGCATATCCTATATACATGTAGTGTAAATTTACGCTGTGTATAACTTCACAAATATTCAGTTTCTAGAATTTTTGATAGATCGAAAGTAAGCCCAAAACAAGCAATATTTATGTTTACATCATGATAACAATATTTGGACAAATACCGTATATCATATTTTGTATGGCATGATATCAAGAATGTAACGACAGAGATATAATAACACGCAACAACAAAGTTACATGTATGTACATGTACTGTACATGTACATGCAGTAACATCTACTGATATTAAGTCAAAGCTTAGCTGTACAATATTTTGTAGATCCGTGTAAAATATTACATACAAATTATTTCAGCAACGGTATAGACATATTTCGAGTATCATTATTCATTTGATTCATTTGTTTCGATTCTTAATACATAATCAGTATACATTAACAGGGCTCGAAATTAGTGGTTGCCCGGGTGCCATTGACCACCTAAAACGCCACCGGGCAACCTAAAAGTCCCGTCTTGGCTGCCCGGCTGGCAACCAAAAAAATTGGGCGAGATCAAAAATGGAAATCATCTCAAATCACCCCCGTAACGATTACGAGCAGCCAGCGCGAGCGGCCACTGTCTTCAAGCTTTGTATTTATTGTGTGCGCGCTGAATCTCCGTGTAAAATTGTATACACAAAAATTCGGTCGTAAACAACTTGATCCACCTGGCTTACCATGTCGCACGCACGTGTACGCGAAAACATGTCAATTTTTGCTGTTGCAAGACTGAGCGTAGGGATCGAGTTTTTGGTGGTCGATTTTGTTTTGATAGATCATATTAGCTTGAACCTAGACCATTTGCTATTAACATCGCGAAACTGCAATCAATTTCCATCATGATTGCCGCAATTTTATATAGTTTTCGTGAAGAGAGGTATGAAATCAAACCTTATTTTGTGATTTTTCTCGCCATCTTAACTGAATTTTGATAATCATTTTTCAAAGTAAAGTTTTCACAAGAAAATCTGAGAAAATGATCGTGACAATACAGTCGGTGCACTGCACTGCAGCTGCTGTGTGAGCTGAGCTTAGCTGAGCTGAGCTAGAGACTTGACAACACTTAGAAATTGCTATCTGTTTGCATCATTATTGCCGCGATTTCAATATAGTTTTGTGAATAGAGGTATGAAACCTGAGCTTAGAACTAGTAAAAGTCTTACTAATGTCTTCGTTTTTAAACGATTGTTTGATTTTCTTGTGAAAATTGTACTTTGAAAAATTATTATCGAAATTCAGTAGAACTTAGATCTGAACAAGGCCAGAATAATCGATCACTTTATAGATCTATTGTTACAGTTCTTGCATCAAATTAATGCATTAAAACTTAGTTTTTTAACTAGATAAATGCTTTCTTTTTTAATAGGTAATTATGAAGCAGGAAGCCCGAAACCTTGGCCTATTAACAAAATCTCAACAAACTATCCTTTTATGAATTAATGAAAAAGTAGCCCCAGAAAAAAGAGCCCTCGAAATGAAAAAAAAAGCCAATGGAAGTTGAAAAAGTAGCCCCAAAAAATTTCCAAAAAAGTCGAAATGAAAAACTTAATTTTTTCCCTGACTGGTGTACCGGGCACAGAGTTAATTATGATTTTTGTATAGTTTATTTTAATTCAAGATTTCAAGTAGCGCCCCTTATAAAAAAAAGTACCATTGTAACCATGGTTTTCTTGATCAAAATTACCACCCACCACGGTTACCATGGTATCAAACAATGATATACACATTAAGTCATCGAACAATGTATTTCATTGTTTGGTACTATGATTACCATGGTTACCATGTTGGATATATTTGGACGGCGCGACAGACACGATGGCAGCCTCACTGTGACCACCTAAACTGCCATTTGGAAACCTAAAAAACTGTATAGGATGCCCGGCTGGCAACCAAGAAAAAAAGTTAAGTGAGAGCCCTGCATTAAACATATGCCTACATAGAAAAATATAAACTTATTTTAAACAGAACTGACCATGGCTCCTACATACATGTATGCAAAGCTGGATGCCTTGTGAGCCCCGACAATGAAGTGCATGTACAAGCAAACTTGTAATTGTATTTTTTCTTTTCATCACAGGACATTTAATTGAGGCTAAGTGCGTAACGGGTATTTCTTAATATGTGTTCATACGGTACGAACAAAATTACATGACATTTCATAAAATAACATAAAATACAAAGTATGTGTATAACAATGCTCGTTTGCACTGTGAAAAGGTTGGGCAATATTTTTTCAACACTTTGCCCAACGTTGTGCCAATAGTCAACCCAACCATCTATTGGGCAATATTTTGCCCAGTGGTATTGGTAAACATAAGTACCCTACTTCACACGTGCATAATTGTTTCGTATTTTGACCAAAATTTGGGCAAAGATATGACCCTTCAACTGCCCGACTACGGTAGCCCACTTGTTGGGAAAATCTTGACCAACTGTTGGGCAAAATACGAAAATATTGCCCAATAGATGGTTGGGTTGACTATTGTCAAAGTGTTGGAAAATATTGCCCAACCTTTTCACAGTGTGTATTAGAATGATTTCTCATTCCGTTTCGTGAGAGTTTTACTAGTGAAGTTCCTCCAATGAAGCATGTATACAAATTTCAATCATTAAAATTCTAATTTTTCATAACGTTGGTTCTCCGTGTAATGTACTGTACAGTCATGTACATGCATGTACAATGTAGTTCGTTGCGAAGAAAAAGAATGAACAAAATCCTAGAAGGGCAACCATCTTTCAAAAGTTTATACCTGGGACTCGCTTCCCAAAGCCTTTTTTCAATGACAAATGACCAAAATCAGTGACAAATCTGCTGATAACCAATCAGAAGCAGGGATTCTCTAGCTTATAACTAGAACTGTCATACAGGTATGTCATTGACGACACGTTTTGTGAAATGTGACCCTGGAGTTTTCTAGAACTTCCCAACTACAAGTACAGGAATACATACATTACGAGTACGCGAATTGTTATTTTTACGGTTCCTTTCTTGCACAGGTTCTATAGTGATTTGATTTGATAGGCCAATCTATTGAGATTCAATTTGTCACAGATAGCAATGGAAGGTGTTAAGATAACATAAACATAGCACCGTCTTTAGAGAGCCGGAGGGGTGTTACCTCGCTATTATACAAAGAGTTATCGCCCTTCTGGCTCTACAGAGTGATAAAGTGTGACGTCATCAAACAATCTGGTTTTGGAATTTCTCGATTTTTCTCGAGCATCAAAAATAATGTCCAAATGTCGAAAACAAACTGAATATATATGCTCAGTATTTATTTGGCTGAGATATGGGCCATTCCATGGGAAGGTGGACATGACACTAAAATTTCAAGTTCATCAAATTGCTAAGAAATTATTCATTATTATTTACACACATGTTGAAGTTACAGAAACAAAAAGAATTACATCAATTGATCAAATATTTTCTGAGCTACAGCAACTAACAAGGGAAAGATTTTTAGTCATCCAAACTGCTAAAATTTACATACTTAACTAAAATTATTTTTTTTTTTTATGGAAAAATATTGTTAGACTTCTATTAATTTGATTTATACTTAGGCATATTAGGTCTACTTCAGTCCCTAGGAGGAAATTTCTACACCACCACCCAAAAATGTTTCACCATCACACACAGAATATGCACTTGAGCCAAGTAACGCGAGTTACCAAAAATATGATTATTTTTCATTCTGAAAAAATCAGTAGAGCTAATTTGTTGGCAATCATAATTTTCTAAATTCATTACCCCCTAATCCTGTAAGCAAGCTGTTTGCTCAAATAAACATTGTTATTATCTTTTAAAATGCCAACGAAAAGTGTAACGCGAGTTACCGTGTAACGCGAGTTACCGTGTAACGCGAGTTACCGTGTAACGCGAGTTACCACAATGTAACGCGAGTTACCAGCTAAAAACCTAAGTTCCCACCAGCATGAGCAGCTCTTGACCTGTACTTGGGCTAAGGTGTGGTGAACATAATGAGATGTAGTGTTATGCAGACCATGATGCACTGTTTAAGCATAAGAGGGCAGCCTACATGTAAATGAGATCAATTAATAGCATACTCAAGGTCATACTCAAGGTCAAAGAGCACATGGCACATTCCTGAGTTAAGAGAGGCTTTCACTTTCTATGTACAAGTATTTAGCAGTGATTGAAAACCCCAAATTCATCTTCTGAATTAACAGCATCAAGACTAAAGGAGGGTAAGTCTATTTTAATAATCTTTACCTATAATTAAAAAGAAAGCAAAGTTTAAAAGATTTAAACAGAATCTTGAGTTCTGGAAATGATGGAAAAAAAAATTCTCACAGAATGAATATAACTTGAACTGAATGCTCTTCATTCCAAATAAATAACGTCTTTTAATTGATTTTTTGAGAATATGTACGAGTAGTAATAGTAACAGTAATAGTAATAGTAACAGAAGTAGTAGTAGTAGTAGTAGTAGAAGTAGTAGTAGAAGTAGTAGTAGACTTTATTGGATAACTTGTTTAGCACATGACTAATCTTCCACAAGGTCCATAGATCTTATATCAGAAAAATCAAGAAAATCCATGCATGCTACCGGCGTGATGACATTAGTCGCCAAGCGCCTGGACGTAAAGATGTATTGACCATCAGAGATGCAAAAGGGACAAAAAAAACCCATCAAAAACGACATTTGACATCATCCATACTAGAGGTATTTGCCCTCTTCAAAGAGGAGTATCCTGATATCACGGTCGGTAAATCCAAATTTGCAGATCTAAGGCCCAAACATGTCCTCCTCAGCAGCAAACTGCCCCATAATGTGTGTCTCTGTCGCTACCATGAAAACTTCATAAATGCGATTAATGCCTTCCACAAGGTGTTTCTAGAGTGCCCTGCCTACTCCAATGATTTACCAGAGAAGTTCTTGTGCAATGAACCAAATAGATTCTGCTGGTTGAATGAGTGCCCTGCATGCATGGATGGACAAGTTTTGCCCAAGGTATATAGCTGTGAAGAGTCTGCAGATGTGACATGGATGGTGTGGAAGGCAGATGAGGACGGGCGAATGATGAAAGTCGAGGAGAATGGTACAACTGAGGAGCTCCTAGATCACATCAAGAAAATTCTGCCCCACTTTCTGGAGCACTGCTTCTTCAAAAGAGAACAGGCAGCATCATGTAATGCCCAAAAAGTGAAGGCCATGTCTGAAGATCAAGATAATGAAGTTGCTCTCCTGCAGGTAGACTTTTCAGAGAACTACACGTGTGTTCACCAAGATGAAATTCAGTCAGCCCATTGGCGTCAACGGCAGGTGAGCCTTTTCACTGCAGCCATCTGGCACAAAGGTTTGATGCAGTCTCATGTTGTCGCCTCAGACAATCTGACCCACTCCAAAGAAAACATCATGGCATACAATACATGGACACCCTGCTTGATCACTTGCCTCATGGAGTCAAACTTGTGTATGTCTGGTCTGATGGTCCGGCATCACAATTCAAGAACAGATTCATAGCAGCAGCCATTGATGTCTTACAGAAGAAGCACGACGTACAAGTTCAATGGAATTTCTTCTGTACGTCACATGGGAAAGGGCCAGTGGATGGCATTGGGGGCTCAGTGAAGCGCCATGTGTGGAAGAAGGTGTCCACACGCAAGTTAATCGTCACGGATGCAGCAAGCTTTACCTGTGCATGTGCTGATATGTCTGGTGTGGCCGTCCGCGAGTTAACAGATGATGAGATACAGGAGCGAAACCAGATGCTCGACTTAAAATCTGTGTTCGACAGTGCAAGTCCAATAAATGGAATCAGCCGCATGCACTTCATGAAGCATGTTAATTACAATGAAGGAAGTTGTCTGCTATCTTCTCTCAACTGATAACCAGTCTTCCAATGATGAGATACCTACAAATGGTGATGCGGCCATACACGTAGGAGATTGGTATGCTGTTGACTATGATGGCATTCTATACCCTGGTGAGGTGGTAGGTGTTGGTGCCAAGGATGATTACAGGGTATCTTGATGTCTTTATTTTACTACATACAATAGTGTGCATCTGTAAAAACACTTAAATCAAGATGCACTGGCAAAAGAATAGTTGTATTCCATCAATGTGTGTCAGGCCATTTGAATAGACATAATGTAACGCGAGTTACCGTAACGCGAGTTACCAATATATATGATTCCTACACTTTACCTGTTCATTGTTTCTTAATTTTTATATTGTAAAGTTATGAGTCATAACCTACTATCAAGTCAAGGTAGGAAAGGTTTTACAAAGATTGGCTAGTATGAGGAGACTTTGCCAAAAGATGCTCTTACAGGATTGACCATGTCCTTTTTTTGTAACGCGAGTTACCGAAATTAAACGATTCAAGAATCTCAATATATTTGTCCTTTGTTTTTCTTATTTGGTTCATTTAGTTCTTGTATGTCTACCCTACCCATGTTGAAAAAAGCAACTTGTAAATCCTAGCAATTACAAAGATATAGGCATATTATCCTGTTAATGTACCCATTATGTGTAACGCGAGTTACCATGGAATGGCCCATATGACCATCTGAATTAACTGATTTCCAATAGGAACTCAGTGTTATTTTGCTCTGGTTCATAATGTTGTAAATTTGAAATTCGAAAACTTAAATATTTTGTTTGATGTCACAGCTTCGGTACTAGATGCAGACCCGGAGTCGTTGTTGAGTACACCCAATGAATATATTCTCCATACATCTGTAGTACCAGATTTTTTTTCTCAATAAGAAAAAACTTGAATATTCAAGCACATGATATTGCCCCGGTTGAACGAAATATGTATATTTGCCTGATTATCCAGATACATGAATTATAGTGAGATTATAATGTTTATGTACAACCAGTATTAATCACACGCTACCCATACCTTTTAGTCAAATGAAGGTCACACAATAAAACAAGGAGAGGGGCGACCTACAGTGTTATACATGTACAATATGTAAACCAAGTGCAGTAGATTATACAGTACATGGATGGTGGGGTCTGTCGATATGGTATTATACAAGGCCAAATTATGAACGCGAGAGGCAACTCGACTGCAACTTAAAGGTACTACATGTATGTCCCTTTTGCAGCCAACCTCAAATTCTGTAGAACTTTGCAGGAATTATGAATATGTCATGTATGTCCTATCTGTGAAATTTAAACGTTAGCAGTGTCCTCATATTCAAATTATGCAAGGAAACCCGTTTACTTGCTAGACTTCACTGTCAGACACTATTGAGTGACTGACTGGCTTTTTTTCTTCTTTGGTAATAACATACATGAAAAGAGTTGTAAAGGGTACATGAGCATTTGTCTACCGGTACTTCAATAACCCACTTCTTGTGATGGCCAAGATTAAACTGATTGAATCTTTGCGCAGCATAAAACGTATGACCATCCGGTACAATTGTCTGAAAATCAAGACTATTAATTTCGGGCTCTATAGCCCTAAAGTCGATTTGACAACTAATAGTCGTTATTTTCCCACTTGAAGACATTTTCAAGCCCCACCTTTTTTAGGGAAGTTCTAAATTAGTATTATCTTTCAAATGCAGTTGGAATTTAACTTTTTCATTTTTTTGGCCTGCAAATGGGACATAGTACCTTTAAGCGAGAGTTGATGAGCAAGGTACACTGCCATATTATTGCAAACACGTTCGTCCGTAGCCAATTATACTAGACTATCACTGATAAGAAGATAATGAAAGCATGTATGCAACGTGCCGCAACCATTAGCTAGACATTGCACGGTCTAGCCACGCCATGGAGTGTGATACACGCAGTTTAAATATTCTACATGTGCATCCACATGAACAAAACAGGTCCTAATATGTTATCCTGCTTGACTCACACATTTGTTTAATAGTAATGATTCATTGCAATTACAATATTTGATTATTATCAGCTTTGCTTTCCTAAACAATAATAATGATACACAAAATATATTCGGTATGTACCAACCTGGTTACACTTACATTTAAAGAACATATCATTTAAATTGTTATACTGAACATGTCAGATGATTTTTGTATTTTTAATTCATAATACTCAGTTCCTGCTTGGAGAAAAAAAATACAATATGTATTGCATTTCTTTGGACACTTTCGCTCTACCATTTACAGAGACAAGCGATTACAATTTTTGAGAGGAGTTTTATTAAACATCGCACTGGGTGTAAAACATAAAACATTGTGTTAAAATTTGTTATTGAAAATAAAATAAGGTAATCAACCATTATAGAAAACAACAGCAAAAAGTTAAAAGGTCAAATAATACACCAAACAACAAACACAATACAAAACACGAAGAAATAAGTAGTTTAATAAATATTCACGTACATGCACATTTGTATGTACATGTAAATCAGTAATATATTTATATTTAAACACCCCTTTGAAAGACAGCCCTTCTCCTAATTACACTATATTTAATAGATTATATATTGATAAAAGAATCTAGCGTATCATATTCACATCTAGAAGCTTGTACATTTTTAAATATTTAAAAAGCTCGTACATGTACATGTACATGTACATACTGTATCTTCATCTACGCAAGATGACAAACCGCAATATTGAAATGGCATACTGATGACAAAGGGTAACCATTAACATTTCGGTGCAATATTTCGTAGTAAAATCATGAAGATCACACTATTAAAATTGCATCCTGATGGGAATTTGTCAACACATGAACATCCACATGTATACTGTACATGATGATGGTAAATACAAGTACATCCAATACTTTATAACTGAATGCTGATAATGACGGGTCATCAACAACGTCTTTGCAAGACAACGTTCTATATGCACGTACTGTAGATCACATTATTAAAATTGCATACTGATGGGGTTTTGTCAACATATGAACATGTACATCTACGTTTACACGTTTGCATGGTAAATGCTGACCAACAATTTAGCGGGCCATCAGCAAAGTCAATGCAAGATGACATTCTATACACGTAGATCACACTATTAAAGGTAAAGACCAGTTATGGTCATGCGATTGCATTGTTAAAGAAACGTTGTGGAATCGATCAGAAAAGGTTGATCATCTAGCATCTGCAACGTTCTGGAATCATCAAAATGATAAGAAATTTGGCCCATTCTTCGTAAAGTTACAAGCACTATACACAGAAAGATGTATATGGGACTACCCTATATCTCTCACAGTCAAATATATATAATAATTTACCAAATGTATCAATTAGTAGGCGGTTTCCTGGCAAATTTTGTATCATCATGTATTAGTCAAAACATATTCTTTCACATGATTGGTAATGAGAGCTTTCATTTCATTTTTTGAAATTGGGGCGTTTCCAATACTGGTCTTTACCTTTAAAATTGCATGCTGATGGGACTATGTCAAAATATGAACATGTACATTTACATCTACATGTATGCATGATGATGGTAAATACAGACCAATAATTTAAAGGGTCATCATCAACGTCTATGCAAGATGACGGTCTATTTGCACGTAGAACACAGTATATTAAAATTGCATGCTGATGGGACTTAGTCAACGTATGAAGATGAACATGTACATGTATATTCATCTACATACATGTATATGCATGATGGTAAATACAGACCAATAATTTGACGGGTCATCATCAATATCTATGCAAAATGACGGTCTATATATATGCACGTAGAACACAGTATATTAAAATTGCATGCTGATGGGACTTTGTCAACATAATATGCATGATGATGGTAAATACAGACCAATAACTTAAGGGGTTATCATCATCGTCTATGCAAGATGACGGTCTGTATGCACGTACATGTAGATCACAATATTAAAAATGCATGCTCATGGGACTTGGTCAACATGAAGATGTACATGTCCATTTACATGTACATGCATAGTGGTGGTAAATACAGCCCAATAATTTAACGGGTCATTATGAACGTCTACGCAAGATGACGGTCTACATGTATATATGCACGTAGATCACAATATTAAAATTGCATGCTGATGGGACTTTGTCAACATAATATTAATATGCATGATGATGGC